>JAEIGF010000047.1:0-61456 GCA_018903485.1 Drosophila littoralis
ATAAATAGTGTTTTTGTTAATTTATATATATATATTTTTTTTTTTGGTTTGAGAAAGACAGTTACAAAAGCTGTCTATGGGGTTGGTCGTCGCAAATCAGTGCGGCAGATGACCAGATACGTTGTGTCTAGGACGGCGCAAGGAAGTCCTATGTGTAGTCAGTTGTGTATGTTGTGTTGTATGTATCTGTAATTGTAATAGATATGTGATTATTATCAAATGCTTATTCCTGCTTCATTTATGAATTTTGTTAGTTCTCTTAAATATAGTTGTTCTTTTGTTATTAAGATATCTTTTGTTGTATTGGCTCTATTGAAGATTTTATATTTCCTTCTTAGTATGTTGAATTTCTGACATTGGAAGATTAAATGATCTGCACTTTCTATTTCATTACATATTTCACATATGTCCGTATCAACTTTGTTGATTTTGTGAAGGTACTTTTTGTCATATGTATGACCAGTGAAGAGACGGTTTATAAGTTTTATATTAGATGCTGTCCATTTAATTTTTTTGTACCATGGGTTCTCTGTTAGGATTGGAAAGTAATTAAAGAATGTGGTGCCTTTGGTGCTGCATTGCTCTTTATAGTGGTTATTCCATTTCTGCCATATGCGTTTTTTCGCTGCTCTAAAGGCATCACCTACGCTATAGCTTATATTGAGAGGGATGCCCTCTGTACATGCTTTTCTGGCCAGTTCATCTGCTTTTTCATTTATTTTTATTCTTTTGTGACCGGGATCCATATAATTTCAGCTTTTTCTAATCTTGTCCAATCTAAGATCTTATATATTTCCGCTACTAAGTATGAGGAAGAGTGTTTTTGCCTAAGGAGCGCTATCGCTCCCATGCTATCCGTAAATATTACGAATTTGGCAATATTTTTTTGATGCGCTATTTCCATTGCAGTTTTTATAGCCATAAGTTCCGCAGAGGTGGAGAAGATTATTTTGTTGCTGTTGAAAATATGTTCTTCTTCGTCGGTAACATTGTATACAGCTAATCCAACTGCGTTTTCAGTTACCGAGGCATCTGTTGCAAAAATTCGGTATCCATTTTCTTGTAATTTGTGCAGTGTATGTTTAAAAGTGGATTGTATTTCTTCCAGAGATATTTCATTTTTGTTATTGCTTAGCAGTTTAGTAGTTAATTTTAGGTATGGGTTTAAAGTATAATTTACTGTTGGTTTTGTGCTGTCCAGTATGTCTTTGTGTGCTTCATATGTTTTCCTGTATGAAGATTTGTGATCCGTTGATATTACTGTGTTATAGAGGTCCTGATTGTATTTTTTGAGATTGAGTAATTCTTTAAAGGTTAGCAGTTCAGCTCTGAACAGGGGAGGCAGTTCTCCTGCTAGCGCATATATAATATGAGTCGGTGTGGAAGGTGTGACTCCCAAACATCTCCTGAGTGGAATTGCAAGTAGTGACGTGAGGTTTTTTGTAATGCCTTTGTTCATATCCAACGTTGTGCAGCCATATTCAACTTTGCTTCTAATGAAGGTTTTATATATATTTATGGCAACATTTGGTCTAAGGCCCGCTTTGATAGAGGTTGAGAAATGCAGTACCTGTTGGCTTTTGAGTATTTTTGCCTTGACATCTTTGACATGATTTTTTAGCGACATGTTTGCGCTCAGCGACCTTCCCAGAAATTTTATCTACAAGGCTTGCGGTATGTTCATCCCATTTATGACTAAGTTTATCATTCTTTTCTGGCTTATACTCATCGATAGGCATGCCGTTTTGTTGGGATTGAAGCTCAAGCCTTTATCTTCACATAATAATTGGAAAGTTGATAACTTTTCCTGTAAGTTCTTCACTGCATTTGGGAAGGACCGTTTGCTAGATAGGATTATGAAATCATCTGCGTATTGGTACACTTTAGTGTCTGGGTCTTCTATCTGGTGCAGTCTTTTGGTATAAAGGTTGAAGAGTATCGGAGACAAGCAACTTCCTTGCGGGATTCCTCCGCTTACTTCTAGCATTTCTTCTCCCATTTTGAGAATTCTTCTGGATATGAAATTCATAATCCACATAACATACTTTGAGGGTATGCCCTCATGTAACATAATTTTACTTAGGAATTCCAAACAGACACAGTTGTATGCATTATTTATGTCCAGACTAGGTAGGACTACTGCTTTTTTCTGTTTCTTCAGTAGCGAGATTGTAGTAAGCAAGTCATTAATGCACATGGTCGTGGATTTGTTCTTTCTATATGCATAGGATTTTATGGGTAAAATTTTCTTTTCTTCAACATATTTGGAGATTCTGTTCTTTATCATCATGTTGATTGTTTTGGCAAGCACCGAGATGAGCGATATTGGCCTATAGTTTTCAAAATTTATTGGGTCTTTGCCTTGTTTGAGTATCGGTGCTATGTTGATGATTCTCCATTGAGGGGGAATTAAGCAATCTATAAAGAGGCCATTGTATATGCTGATGAGATTTGCTTTCCCTGCTTCATTTAATGCCTTGAGCATGTCGTATGTTATTTTGTCCTGTCCACCCGCCGTGGGCCTTTTATGCTCCAGGGCTTCAGTTAATTCCGACATGGAGATGAGAGTATATGCAGGATTTTGTTCTCTTAGAAAGCTTAGTTCCTGGAAATTGGTTGCACGTGATATCTGATTTTTTAGCATTAATAAAAATTGTTTGTGCATAGATGGGCAGAGTTTGGAAGGCTCTGGTTGTGGGCAATTTTTAAGGGAATTGAGGAATCTCCAGGCCGTTCTCGTGTTAGGTTGTTTATCCAACATGCTGATTTTGCTAATGTAGCTTTCTTTTTTTGCTTTGGCAACTGCTTTCTTCCAGAGTTTTTTTATAGCAATGGCTTTGTTGAAGTTAATAATGGAAGGAAACTTGTTGGCCTTTGCTTGCGAGGCTAAGACATGTCTATATATTTTTTGTAGATCATCAGTCCACCAGTATTTTGGGATCTTATTTTTATGGATAATATAAGATGATGTTTTGATTGCGGTTGATATTTTTTGATTGAAGTCTTCAAGATCATTACTGATTGTGAGATTGGCTATTTCACTCAACAATCTTTTCTTGGCCAGGAAGGTAGTTGGCTTGACTGCTGTGTAGTTTATGTTGATTGTTATTGGGAAATGGTGGCTTCCCCCTAACTGGATTGGCCTGACCAGCCAGCTTTGTGTAGCATTTATTTTGGTAAAAGTTAAATCGAGGACAGAACCTGCGTTGCTGCCAATTTGAGCTTGGAATGTAAAAGCACCTGTATTTAGACATGGGAATCCTGCATTGTTCATGCACTCATCCAGAAATTTCCTACGTGCATTTGTAATGTTTCCACCAAACACAGTACTCTTGGCATTTAAATCACCTGCTATTATTATATTTGTCATATGCTCTGTATGCGCTAGTAGCATGGAAATCTCCTGTTTGAAATGCTCAAGGGGAATTATAGGCTCAAAATATACCGAGCATAAGGTTAGATTTGTGCTAAGATTAGTAGTATCATGGCGACCATGAAGACATCAAAATTGGTGTTAAATTGCAATTTTCTGAATTTTATATTATTTTTTATTGCTAGGGCTACGCCTCCATATCCATCCGCTCTGCATTTTTTAATTAAGTGGAAGTTAGCGACATTTCTATTGTTTTTGTTTTCATCATGTGAAAAAATTTCCGAAAGGAAGGCTATATCAAAGTTTTCTGTAATTAGAACAAATTCTAAATTGTCTCTGTTTGCTTTCAAGGATTGAATATTGTTTTGGAGTATCTTAATCAGGCATCCTGATTTTGGCTATTGTTAGGTGATGAGTTTAGTGGGTCATTATGAGGTTTGAGTGCATACTCGAATTTGTCTTTTAATGAATTTATTTTTGAATTGAGCTCGTTGTTGTCATGGAACAGTGGAGAAATTAATTGAAAAAGTTCTTTAATTATTTCTGTTGGTTCATCCTTCTTAGGGTATTTATAGGTCCAATCGCTTGCGTCATTAGTGTATGATGGTAGATTGAAATGTGGGCGTGGCTTGCTGAAGCCCACGACCTGCTGCACCACCTTGCTATATTTTGTTTTGTTGATTATTTGATTTACACTTGTGTCATTGCTGATCACATTTTTAATTTTTGGATTTAGTTGGGGAAAATTTTCTTCATAGTTATTGTGGGTGTATAGTTCTTTGTTGTTGAGAGAATAACTTTCAATAACCTCTTTTCTGGCCAATTTTTTAATTGTCATTATTTTCAGAATGTCCATTTCCTTGTTCCACACTGGGCAGGAACTCTTCTCCCAGGAGTGATGACCACTGCCATTGCATAAGATGCATTTGCCACTTTTGCATCCGGGGCGACATCCGTTCTCTTTACCACAGCTGAGACATCTCTTTTTTGACTTACATCTAGAGTTTGTGTGTCCTAGTCGACCACAATTAAAGCATTGCCTAACATTGGGGAAGAAGTGCATTACTTTTAATGAGCAAATGTTTAAAAGTTGCACTGATTTAGGTATTTCATTGTTAAGGAAACCTATTTTGATTGTTTCAGTTGGTTCTAATATAATCTCCTTAAGTAATTCACCCGCTTCATTTTTTTTCCTCCTCATAATTCTCTCTACCGATTTAATTTTGATTTCTGATTGGATGTTGTTATAGATTTCCTCATCTGACCAACTTGTTGGTACCCCACGGATTACACCATATGTCTCAGTGTAGTTCCTCGGGATGAAGGTCTTGTAGCTTAATTGGCTAAGACTGTCATTCTTAATTATTTGATTTGCATTGGTAGTATAGTTTGTACAAAGTTGCCCCTAGCGCCGTTATGCTCTTTAGGCCTTTGAGTTTAAGATGACGGATTTTTTCAAACAGGAAAAGGCCATTTTTTGTGTTCTTGTTTTGGATGCATTCGTTTAGGCTTGTGTCAACAAGTACACAAGCAGTTCATACATGTTCTGCATCATATAGGAAGGTAGGTTTTTCCATAGTTGGTCCATTTGTGCTGGTACCAGAGTTATCTATATTTGAATTCAAGTCCTTTTTCTCATTTTTGTTATCATTGTGGCTGTTTGTTATTGGGTTCTTCAAGTACATGGTTGCTGAGTTCGGAAGTTTTTTGAGATAATTGTCAGCTGAGCCCATATTGACATAAGTGAATTTAGGAGACTTTGTAATCGAGTATGCACTGCTTATCGATGTGTCACTCATTGAGCTGTCACTACTCTCTGTTTTTTCTCTATTTATTCTCTTTGGAATTTGTTTTTGGTGATTTTGTTTCATTGTTCCGCTTTGCTGTTTTATTAGATTTGTTGATGATTTTCTCTGATATGGCAGATTTCTTGAATTCAGGGGCTTCTTCTTCAGGGCCAAAAATATCAAAATTATCTGCATACCTTTTTGTGGCTGACGCCGATGGGGCGGCGCCCGCCATATCCCCACTTCTCTTGCTCACTTCTTAATCTAGAGCTTACCGCAGTTGCAGGAATTTAGTTTAAAGGCACTTCTTTTTTTTTTTTTTCACACTGGCTAGCTAGACTTCCGTTCAGTCCGGTTGACGACAAGCGAGTCTGTACAAATTATTAACTAGCGTTAATTTATATTGAGTGTCTCACCCTTGTTGTTTACATTTTCATAGTTGTTACAGCTGTTTATTTTGTTCATGAGTTAGCAGTTCCGAATATTGGTTATCGATTATGTGGTTCATTTTTGAATAGTGTTATGTGAGTCTGTTTTGCTACAGACGTGTAGCCTTGTTGTTATCGATTGTGCGGACTGCGGGCCAGGGATGGGACTACACCCAGAGAATCCGATGAGCCAGCCGGCGCGGCCCACTGAGAAACAAGCAGTTCCGTATCAAACATAGGATGTAATGAGAGAAATAGAAAAATGAGAATTTCTCAAAATCTGTACCGATGATTTTAAAGAAATAAATTGCAAAGTGATTGATAAATTGTGCTCTATATGCACAACTACCGTGCGTTTGGGGCCATTATCGGAGAAATTAATAAACATGGGTTAAAATATTGCCGCCATTTTACAGTATGAATTATAATATTGCCAAGTTGTTTTTATGCATAAGCATAGGGTATAATGAGAAAAATAGAACAAGGCAATTTTCCCATAAGCTGCACAATTAAGCATGACTGAATACTTCTCATATAATTAGCTTCGACGTATTAATTTAATTATTTGTGAGTCATTTCCATTTTTTCATTCAAATTCAAATTGATTTGTTCCCGCCCAATTCTGTACAACATTTTTTAGCACTGATTCCAAGCAGTGATTAATTTCGCTGTTCGATGTAGTGTATGAATGAACTATATGAGGTTTGTTTACAACAAATTTATTTTCTTAAAATCTGTACCGTCCATTTACTTAAAATGAGTACCTAAAGCTTCTTAAAATATGTGTCTACAAAAGGGTATAGCCTGCACTGAGGGCCATTGTCTCTGAGTTAAGAAATAACAAGTAAGAGGTTCTAGTCGGGAGCTCCCGACTAGGGAATACCCTGAACCCTCTTTGAGGTGGTAGCGGGGAGATGGTGATAGGTCTAAAATGAAAGATACTTGACATATATATAATATTCTAGAAGCAACATATCATGTTTGGTGACTCTAGCTCTAATTATTTACCCAATTTGCTCAAAAAACAGGATGTCGATATCGATTTTTATCGATTGCTTGGAAACGGAGTGAGTTATCGATTATCGGAACAAAGGCAATAGGAGCACCTACATCTTAAATTTCAAATCTCGAGCAGGTTCTAAGATCCTTGCGTTCATACATACGGACAAACGGAGCGAAGGACAGACGGACGGACAGACGGAAGGACAGACAGACGGACATGGCTAGATCGACTCGGCTATTGATGCTGATCAAGAATATATATACTTTATGGGGTCGGAGATGCTTCCTTCTGCCTGTTACATACATTTGCATTTTGCACAAATACAATATACCCCTTTTACCCATTTTTAATGGGTTCAGGGTATAAAAACAAGGTTGATTTTTTCCGGTCATTTTAGATGGGGCTAGCAACGGGGCTGCTGCACTCTTTTCCAAATATCTTAAAAATGGTACCGACGATTTTAATCTAATTTTCACTGTATAGGCGGTTTTCGGGACTATTATCCCTGAATTAAGATATTTAAAGAATGGTAGATACCTAATTTTTGATCGTTACAGTGAAGAGCGGCAGCTTGACGTAAATGTAATCTTAAGAGCGAGGTTTAAGCAATTGCTTCGCAGAGCAAGTGTTTTAAGCAGAGGTCGCAAATAACAGTCAACACTTATTTTTAATGCGAGCTGCACACAAAAAAACCGAAAAAACGAAGCAGATTTTTTTTTTTTTTTGCTCTCCATAGAACACTTTTTTTCGTTGTGCTTGTGTACTCTGTTAGTGCTTTTGCATGAGCAATATACACTGTTCTGTCTAACAGTAACATCTTAACAGGACACATTCGGCCGATCGCACAGAAAATAAGTGTCTGTCGAAGAGCAAAACGAAAAAAGTGGAAGCGAAAAGTATCTTTTCTTGTTGTTGTCGTGAGTCGATATCAATATAGCTTGAGCGAGAGAGAGAGAGAAAGAGGGTTGATGTATATGTACATGTATATATTTAAAGCTATAAGCAAACACCCATTAAATAATTTTAATATATATATATTGTATATATATATATATATATATATATATGTATTTTTAATTAATATTAAGCTTAACAACTAACAATGCATGCAATTTTGTTAGTCACACACAAGCACGATAGTGCATACATGCATATCCACAAAAGACACTTTGGCAGTTTTTTTTCTGTTCAGTGGTCGTGGAAGAACATGTGCGAAAAAAAAATCGACGAAAAGTGTTTTTGCTCGGACCCAGAGTCTGGTGCGTAGAAACATAACTGCGTGTGTTTTCTTTTGCCGCTATTCATTCGGTCGGAAAAAACTTTTTTTTGCAGACAACCAGAAAGTGAGAACCCAAATTTGCGAAATCTGGTTTTAAGATAAGATTATCGCTCCAGCTGTTTTGGATGCGTAGCCAAACACATATTATAACTTAAAATTCAAAATCAAATGAATGCAGAAAGTAAATTATTAAATTTTTCGGCAATTCTGCATTTAAACTTATTTGGTTTTATGCTTAAAAACAAATATGTAAGTGCATTTAAAAGTGACCGTTTCCTTTTCCGATACTAAGTTCCGAAAATCGACGCTAAGTCACCGCCGCTAATTTGACGCCATAATCCTGGGACATTGTTTTTTCGTCTGTCTCCACTGGCCTAAGAAATGCCACATTTTCAAGTTTCACATATTGGTGTTCCATCGGTTGTCGATCACATGTGAGTGGGAAAAGTACTGCTTCTTTAAATAAACAGGTGATCGGGTTGCTTTGATTTACATAAGCGCCGCAAAGTTTTCCTTCCAAAACTCAAATAATGCGATCTCGATCTCTCCATATAATGTCACATATTTTTAAAATGTGCCGCATTTTACACATTTTGCAATAATGTGACATATTCAACAAGTAAGAGGTTCTAGTCGGGAGCTCCCGACTAGGGAATACTCTGAACCCTCTTATTCCAACACCAAATGCAGCTCATTTTAATTAATTAAGATAAATTAAAAAAAAAAGTTCCATTGGCAGGCACTAGGAACACCTACATCTAAAATTTCAATTTCATGTCTCTAGCTCTTATAGGTTCTGAGATCCTTGCGTTCATTCATACGGACGGACGGACACACAGACGGACATGGCTAGATCGACTCGGCTATTGATGCTGATCAAGAATATATATACTTTATGGGGTCGGAGATGCTTCCTTCTATACCCTTTTTACCCATTTTTAATGGGTTCAGGGTATAAAAATGTGTAAGATATGTGGTCAGTGGACAGAAGCTATTATTCAATATAAAAATTCGTGGGATTCTTGAAACAAATCGAAATTTAAATTAGATCTCATCGATCAAAACTGCTGCAAAAAATTATTCAAATTCCCAGTAAAAAAAAGGAAAATTTAAAAAAAAAATCACCTTTAAGCAGTTTAGATTAGATTTCGTATTGCAGGCGCTAATATTTCTGCCGATTGTCCAAAGCAAAACTGAGAAAGCCAAAAAGAAGCGAGTAAGGTCCTTTGGTTTCTGGCTCATTCGGCGAGTTAGTGGCTGTTTGGCAGCCAAACCAACTGGAGCGACCTCACAACTGATAAGAGCAGCAACTTAATCCTATCTTGAAAACTTGCTCTGCGAAGCAATTGCTTAAACTTCGCTCTTAAGATTACATTTACATTAAGCTGGCGCTCTTCGCTGTAATAATCGTTTTATTGCCCTAGCATTTACTTATGCGAAGGCCTCGATGCTGCGCGTCGAGTTAGTTAAGTTCGTTCGCTTCGTGCATTTGGTACACATCGGCCACTTGCATTACTTAAATTTATAAAAATCAATTATCGCTTCGCTGTAATCGGCACGTACCAATTCGGGTGCGCTTGCTCTTATAAACGTTTCGTTAATTTCGTAAACTTAAATTATAAGGTCAGACAAATTCGGGTCTGCCAACTTTTGTTAAGTTATAATAAACATTCAAACAAATTGGAGCACAAGAAATAAAACAAAGTTAATTATTTCTATTGTGAAAGCTATTGAATAAGCTCAATAGCGCAACAGTGGCGTTGTTGCCAGCGTATATCTTCATGTACACATAATTCAAAATAATAATAACAGTCAAAAGGGGGGACTCGTAAACAAACACAGCTTGATTAGCGATATTGCGAGATGTATACAATTAGCAAAGCTTCAAAAAATAATGATCACGTCTCCAAGAATAAGCCAATTTATTAAGCAGCTCATTAATAGCACATAAATATTAATTTTAACATAACATAAATATTGTATGTTCGTAATAAGAAATTAATAAAAGTTCTTTAAATCCTTTTCTGTTATGGCTTTTTTAAAAAAAGGTTTAAATGATAATTTACCGAACTAAAATTATTATTATTTTATGTTTGTCAATTGATTACAGATATATTATAGACTAGCGGGTAAAGCCCGGCCTTGCCCGTGGCACGTGTAAAATAAATGTTCTCAAAAAGCTTTGAAAATGATTTTGAAACTGATCGGACGGTAAACAAACAACTCTCATACAAACGTTTTCCGCCAATTTAATACTGTTGCGTCTGGAATTTCCCAAATCGTTGAAACACGTATTCATTAAGTTTTTATGTAGAGCTTTGAAAATAATTTTGAAGCAAATGGGAAAAAAATGTAAGCGCGGAACGACACCCACCAAATCTTCGACTCCCGTTTCCGCCGAGGGATGGATTTTCCAAAAAGTGCGAAACACCCCTCAAATGAATTTGAGCAAAGATCTTTAAAAATGAGTTTGAGGCTTTGAAAATAAGTTTGAATCAAATCGGACACCACTCAAAACTTCGCCCAAAAAATCTTTGAATCGCATTTCTACCGAAGGAGTTTAGATTTTGCGAAAAATGTGAAACACGTCTCAAACGATTTTTTATATAGAGCCTTGAAAATTAATTTGAGCGCAAAAAGTCATCCACCAAATCTTTGAGCCCCATTTCCACCAAGGAGGAATACATTTTTGGAAAAGTGTGAAACACACCTCAAATTAATTTGAACAAAGATCTTTGAAAATGAGTTTGTTGCCGATCCGATGGTTAGCAAAAGAGTTTCATACGAACGTTTTTCGCTAATTAACCGCTGTTGTGGGTGTGCAGCTTGGAAAATAAGTTTGAAGCAAATCGGATACCACTTACAACTTCGTCCAAAAAATCTTTGAGTCGCACATTTCCCCGAAGATGCTTTGATTCTGCGAAAAATGTGAAACATAAGTCAAATGATTTATCATATATATGAATTTGAGGGCGAAACGTCATCCACCAAATCTTTGACCCCCATTTATACCAAGGAGGGATGGATTTTCCAAAAATTGCGAAACACCCCTCAAATGAATTTGAACAAAGAACTTTGAAATTGAGTTTGAGCTTGAGGCCGATCGGATGGTAAACAAAAAAGTTGCATACAAACGTTTTTCGCGATTTTTCCATGCTTTCACGAAACCCCGTCTTAACGTGCACCTTCATCACATAAAGTAACTACAGTGAAAATTTCAGCTTCCTAGCTCTTACGGTTTGGGCTGTGCGTTGATCACCAATCAGTCAGTCAGTCAGTCAGTCAGGGACAAACAGTTTTATATATAGAGATTTATTATCTTCAGTGCAAATACCTGCATAAATTGCAGCCAGGCATGTTAAGCCACTATTGCGCTCAAAAACGGAGCTTAGGCATTTATAGTAGTCGACAGCACGACAGTTGATAATTTTTTTTTTTTCATTTTCCATTGTTTTTTTTTTGTTTTGAAGGTTAATACTTTATGTTTATTATTCTTGTCAATTGCTTTGATAATGAAGAATGTAAGTTGCAATAAAGGTAAAGGGGTTAAAATAACTTTAAGCGGGCGAAATCTAGCCAAACACGGATGTGGAATAGCCTTATCCGCTTCTGATAAGCATTCGTGTTTTGGTGTAGCGCCAGCTACATTGTGTAGCAAATAAGTTTGGGTATAAAGAATGCGCTCTATTCGGGGAACGGGGGAATGAATTTTATTGAAAATGTGAAACTGCTGTTCTTAAAAATTTGAATTTTAAAAATAAATTGGCAACTGTTGCATATAAAGTATTTTAATATAATTTCTTAATTAATTATTAATACTATATTTATTTTCATTTCCAAGTAATTAGATGTGCCTGAAAATGCTGGACGCTATTTCCTTTAAAGCTCTAACGGAGGCTCAAGGTCGAAAATAACCACGTTATTTTCTACATACTCGGCAATATCTGCAAAATATATCTAAATAATTAAACACTGTGATTACAACATACTATGGTTATCCACCGTGACTGCAGCATGGCTCATACACGAACCCAAAATTTGGTCAATTTTCATAAAATGGACCCATTAAGCTGGGGCTCCGGCACTCGGTCCAATTTTTTATTTTTCTTATTTAAAATATATTAAATTAATCTATTTTGTACGACAACGAAAAATCTTACTTATATTTCCGGGTGAGGTTATCCAATTTGGTGTGGATATAAGTCCATCTTCCAGTGAACTCAGATTGTTTCATTTGCTCTGGTGTCTCCATATATGTATACGTGGGAATTTACTCACATAAATTAAATTAATAGAGGTATTTTATATCGTCTTCAATACTTACTTGCGTGCTCATCAGACATTTTGACTAAACTTGCCATTGAGAATATACGATTACTCTATAGCATAATAAGACCTACTGTTGAATTTTTATCAAAATCGGTTAAGGAACACAAAAGGTTTAAAAGAAATCGTGTTTTGGCGGCCCACGTGCTTGGGGCAGCTAGAGCAAATGATAAGATTTCCTTTATACATGTACACATATACATTCATGCGCGTCGTTAGTGAATTCTTTCAACAGCATTGCAATTACGATTGAATTGTATTCAGTGCTGTGTGTATGTGCTGTTATTTTAATGTTTTTTTTTTCATTAGCAAATAATGGTTGACTTGGATGACGCTCTCCATTGTTTAACAATACATGATCCCCTACCTTATGTTTTAGAATTATTGCTTTATTTTTATCAAACCTAATAATTTCTGTTTACATCATTTTCTTCTTACTTATTGGCAATATTGGACAGGTTGGCCGATCAATAATTTTAATCGGCTAACCTGAGTGACTCCATTTGTCGTGCAATTTATAGCAAGTTTATCTTCAGCTAACGCATCCTTCTACGATCTCTGACTGGTTTCCACGATGGTTATCATATTCTTGACAGCTGGCAGTATTAGTGTTTAATGTATGGTACAAAAAAAACAAGCAATAATTAAGAATATAACGTATTCCTTCAAGTAATTTTTGCCGCGCATTTAATTTTATATCTATGTAGACGGTGTGCCATGGTTTATCTATCTTGCCTACTTTACAAGCGATACAGTTTTTGGCAAATCTTCCCACATGTTTTGGATAATAGATTTATGAACGTGATTGATCACAGCCTAATTAAAAGCTCATGGGATTTCTTGAAAATATTTGGTTTCTTTTTAATACTCCCCATCTCAATTCATATGTTTTGTATACATTTTCTGGCAATTCATTGTTGCGTATTTTTGTTGCTATCTCCGCTTACTCAGGATTACGCTGCTGTTTAGAAATTATCCAATTGTCAGTTATTTCAGTTAAATTAATTCGTTTTTCACTTATTTTATTTATTTTATACAAATGTTATTTTTTTTAGCAGGTAAAATGCAATTACTGTAATGCTCAACAATATTGTGTATGTTTTTTTATTTTTTGCAGAAATATTGGTCCTTAGTCAATTGAGTGAGAATCTATGCAAAATTCTATTGAATAGAATGGGTCAAATATGGTTAACACAGGTGCCTGTGCCAATATATTTATAGTTCTTAAACGTATTTGCTCATGCTCTGGCAGCCAAGCAACTTCGGGATTATTCTTAGAAGTCATCAAATACAGAGGTATTAATGTCTCTGAAAATTATAGAGCAAACAAAAAAATGGTTTTAGTTGTGACACCGTATGTGGCGGTGGCAAACCTATTTTGCTGCTACGATTTGTCTTTGGTTTTAATTAAATCAGCATATCGTCAATGTCAACGATTACGTGTATGTGTGCTTATGTACCCAATGCCTTAATTATTGCGCGTTGAAATACAGAAGGCTTGTTCTTTAGGCATAAAGGCATGGTCAAAAATTCGTACTGCCCTTCTGGCGTAGCAAAAGCTGTTCGCTCTATTAAATTTGGATGTACAGGGATTTGGTACAAACCGCTAGTAATATCAATATTTCGCCCCACAAAGCTTGGAAGCCTGGTGTAAAATGAGAAGCAACAGATATTTATCTGCGATTGTATTCTTGTTCAAAACGCGTTAGTCTATACGAAGACGATTGGTACCATTTTTCTTAATAATTAACATCATAGGACTAGCGGAAGATAAACAGCTGCGTATCAGGGCGTTAGGCAGCTACCGGTGCCCATAACATTTTCGAGCCCTTTTATCACAGCTCTCGCCATTACCATGCAACGATGATTATTATAAGAAGCAAGATTAGTCGCCCGGCAGACACTTGTGTGCTTTGCAGGTGAAATGGTTATTTCCCCTTCTAAGAATGAATTTACTAATCAAATGTTGCATATACAATATGTTTCAAATGATAATTTTTTGAAGAATTTTTGTAAATCTCTTAAAATACAGTACACTGCCTAAAAATAGGTATTTTAATGAGTATATGTATGCGAGTATTTTTCATGTTGAATATCTTTAGAGACATTAGAAACCATTAGGACTCGGTATTTAGCGTTAGCAGATAATGAAAGATAGGACCGGTTACGGAATGAGTCGCTTATTCTACCAGGCGGACGCGCTCTAGTGTATGTCAAAATCGAAATTAAAACTTAAGACAATTGATTCTTGGAGCTAGAGTCGGAGCTATTCCGTGTCCGCAATAGCGCCGAGCTTGTGCCTCGTGTGGGGACTCATACTACGGGCAGCTCCAACAAGGTTGCTGACCCATATGACGCAGTGTCAGCATCATAGGCCAAGTGACCGAATTGGAATTCGTCGGCATAGCCCACCCAGCTGGATTGCGAAGTGTTACTTGTATAAAAAAAATGAAATTTAATTGCAGGCTGTTGATGCTTTTTTAATCGGGCCAAGGGGACATCTCGGAACGTCGTTTTCTGTCCGCTGCTGCTCGCCTCCTGGTCCTCCTTGTTTAAGATTGGCCTACATGAGCTTCCGGCCAAGCGCCCTTGTCATGGATTTGGAAATCCGAGTATTTCATTGATTGGTTTTGGGCGGCCTGCCAGAATTTGCTACCCTTTGTTTGTTTGGTGCGAAGCCGTTATACCGTTGTCAGTTTAGTTAGTTAGTTAGATCGGCAGAAAGGTTTTATTTTGGCACAGTATCCAAAAATACTCTTTTTTTTTTTGTTCGGCACAACTGTATTTAATATAGCTATTTAATTATAGCTTTTAGTATTTTATTAGCTTGAAAAGTTTTATATTTTTTTAACTTTGCTGTCGATATCGGCAAAATTAAACAGAAGAATGTCTGCTTAAAGTCAATCGGACGGTGAACGGAAAAGTAAAAGTCAACCATTTTCTGTATTTTTTCAACCTTGTTGCTGGAAATTCCGGAAATCTCGCATAACCGCGCACCTCCATCCAACGGAAATATATTTTCTATTATTAAACAGCTACATCATTTTGAATAAATAGAATTATGTTTTTTTGTGATCTGCGTTTTCAACTAAAAGTACTACCTGAGAGAATTTTGACTAATGAAACAACTAGAAATCTATCTACACAAAACGTTTATATCGAACTGCTTATACTACGGTACAGTAAAAATATGCTTTAAAGTTAACAACAGAAATAGATGGAACCGTAAACAACTAACAATGGTAATGTAAAATATATCAAAAAATTTTTAAGTGATCTACTAATTTATGTTTAAACCTAATGCCGATTCCGGACCCACTCTTCTTGAGATCGCCGCATCTGCCCATGTTGTCTAAATTGACGAAATGATTTGAGAACAACAAGGGAGGGTCATAAGGATAACCCTAGTTGAAAGAAAACGGCCTATACAGAAGTTTTTCATGAATTTTTATTCAATAGTACCTTTTCTCGTTCATTATATAATGGTGTGTACTTTTTTACTTTTTCATTGGTGTAGGTATCTATACATACTTTTGTTATGGGTTGCACTATCAAATACAAAATGACAGAATACTGGGTGTGTAAATTATACTTATACTTCGCGTTGGCGAAGTGTGACCAACTTATGATCTTGATTCTTGGAGCTAGAGTCGGAGCTATTCCGTGTCCGCAATAGCGCTGAGCTTGCTCCTCGTATGGGGACTTATACTACGGGTAGCTCCAACAAGGTTGCTGACGCATATGACGCAGTTTCAGCGTCATAGGCCAAGTGACCGAACTGAAGCTTACCCAGCTGGAGGGTTATTTGTTAACTAGTCCCCTCTGAAGCATGGGCGGCCTCCGCCGTGACATATGATGCCACCATCCTCATGTGCTGCCAGAGGAAGAAGTGTAGAAGTGTGAGGCTCAGTTCTGAATCGCATCCGGTAATGTTCAGCAGTGGAAATGTAAATATGGCCGGTGTCAATCTGATTGCTATTTTTTGCTTATGAAGTTGGTCATACGGTTTATTTGAACGACGCAATCTGTTAAACAACAGCGAACTTAGAAACTTTGTCTATGCATGTCAGAAAATACTGCTTATCGGTTGGGAAAATATCGATATGGAGCCTTTCCCCAGTGGGAAGTGGGATTGGTGTTTCGCCGAGCCCTTGTTTCTTTGGGTGCCTGTTATACTTAGCTTTTGAACAGATTCTGCAGTTTAGAACAATTTCGTTGGATACCTTTGTCATTGGGAAAATAGTAATCGGACATGACCTGTTTCATATTCTTTTCTCACGCCTTTCGTTACTATCGAAAATGTCCAACACGATGTGCGGAATTTCATAGCTGGGAGCTCCGAACCTAGTTATCGTGTGGGAAGGTCGCAATGAAGTGCGTTTGTCTGGGTTGACTAACGCTTTTACTTCATGTAACACTGACTCTCTGTCAGTGAACTGTACTACTATATGGCGCGGCTTGCTGCCGATCAGAATGAAGTTGCGCTTGAGGGGGAAACGGGCTTCTTTTAAAATTATTTGATTTCTGAAACAGTTCAACGGCTTTTCAGTTGTTTTGACAGTGTAGGTAAGGGACAGATCACTGTGGATAGTGCCTGCATCGGACGCGTCAGACTGGTTTTCTAAGGCGTTAACCTTTTTACGCCACGAGGCGTCATCGACATGATTTTCCTTGCCAGGTTTATAGAAAATCTTTGCATTAAATTCATAAATACGAGCTTTCCAGCGCTTCATTTTGGCGTTTGAGTTCTTTTCTGAGACAGCAAATGTCAAGGGTTGATGGCCAGTGTAAATGTTTATATCTTTTAATCCGTATAGGTAATTAATCCAAACGATAGGTAACAGTTCTCTCTCATTGCGTTGCGTATTTCGTTTCGCTGTCCTTTAATGTTATAGATATCATAGTGATAGTCCGATTATGTTGAGAAAGAACTGCTCCTATTCGATAATTTTACGCGTCGGTTTCTTATAGTCTGGATACGAGCATGAGGTTTTTAGAAGCCAAAATGTTTGAGCTTGTCGAATGCGTGAGGTTGGGGTTCATTCAATTATATGAGCATTTTCTTAGATCGGTGTTAACTAACTAAGCCGTTTTCAGCCTTGAGGATACTAGTGAGCGGCTTCGCAATGCGGTCTGTTCTTTTGCCTTCGTCAGTTACAAGAAAACCCGGGAATTACACACTGGTCTTAAAAAAATTCGATATTCCTTGAACTACTCTCATATTTGTATTGAGCAGGCTTATTACAACCCAGTCGACTTGTTCGACGTGATCTGTCTCGATTTCAGAGATAATGAACACGTCGTCGCATAGACATAGCATGTGTTGCCGATTTGTCGTCGAATAAGCCTGTTAGGTCATATACATCATGTATACATTAGTTAGGGTATCAATAGCAATGTCAAAGCAGATTATGTTAAGATTATGCTAACTCTCTTCGATTTCAATGTCATAAGCACTCATACACATGTACGAAGTCTCGCTATCTTTCGAACTCTGTAATTGCTCGGTCCCTTTAATCTTAAGTTATGTTAAGAAATCAGTTCTGTAAACATCATCATAGAAGTCAGTCGTGTTGCTCATCAATTTGTCAAACCTTTATTAAAACTTCATACCATCCACACACGCCCACTTGAGATAAGATTCTTAAAAGGTCAAAAAAACGCGTTTGATCCAACATTTTGGCGCACAACGTCAGAGCTAGTATGTAGAAATTGTCGGCATATCGTTGCCGCACATCATTTCGCTGGAGAAAGGTTTTATCGAACTCTTCGCAAAATACAGAATCGACAGCAACATTTGGCCAACTGTATTGTCTTTCGGCATTCTGGAGCCGTTAAAATTGCCATTCCTTCAATCTCGCTGTATTTGCTTCAGAACTGCATTCTCGTTGCCATTGCTTCGTCGCTGAAAACTCGTTACCTTCGCTTCGCTACTGCATTCTTGCTGCTGTTACTTCTCGCTGGATACGCTCTGACCTTGATTGACATTATCAGGTTAAAGTTGGGCTGTTAACACTTTGCAGTATCAGAACTGTCACTCGGTCACATCGGTGATCACAACATTCTCGATACATAATGTCAACTCTTGAAGCAAACTTACGTAAGCGAGCGAATATAAAACGCAATATTGCACACTTAGAGGATGTTGTAAGAGTGCCTACTGGGGTCGATGGCAGTGAAAAAAGATTGTCACACGGCGAGCTACAATTACGCTTGGATATGTTGGAGATATACATTAAGGAGGTTTTGGGAGTACAATCTGAAATCGAATTAGAAGGCCCTCAGGACTATGTTGATATTCATCGTCATCGGAAAATGTGACCAGCAATCTCGTAACAAGTGGAATGAGTCTCTTGACTTAAGTACATTGCCAAATTGGGCTCACTGGAAAACTATTTTGGAACGTCATTGCCAGTTTCTGCAAACAAGCGGCATCGTATTGAATCGAATGGCTGATTCTTCGAAACATAAACACGTGTACAAGCCTAGCAAGGGATTATCATTTGCTATTACTAATCCAACATACATTGTTTGCTCCAGCTCCGACCATAAAATTGTACAATCTTCTCAGTTTCAAGACATGAGTCCTAAACTTAAGTATGAAGTCGTAAAAAATGCTGGACTTTGCAATCAATCGCCAGGCGGACAAATCATTCTTGCTACTTCAAAGGGACTAGGGCGAGATTCATCAGGGGCGTATAAACAAGGCAGAACATGTTTGACTCATGTTCCCAAGTCAATTTCATAACGGATCAATTCGCTCAACGCCTGCATCTACGCAGCATAGGGGAGTCCTCAACTAAAATTAACAACTGTACAACTACTGGAATTAAATCTCTTTTGTCACCATTTGAAGGAACACTACAGTTCTGCATTACGTCTCACATTGCCTTTCAGCCGGATTCGGAAAACGACGCGTCAGATTGGAGGTTGTCCGTGAATACGCCACTTGCGGACGAAAGTTTTTACAGGTCAGGTCAGATTGATATCCTTCTCGGTACAGAGGCATTTTTCGAATGCTTGGCTGTTGGACAGATCAAGCTCGGAGACAATTTGCCAGTCCTTCAAAAAACGTTGCTTGGATGGGTTGGGTCTGGTAAGTCACGTCATCAGTCAGCTAAGCAGTCATCAACGTGCTTGCTTTCTGTGGAGGAGTCAATTGACAAAAATCTTCAATTACTGTGGAGCATTGATACTATAGAAAAATTTCCAAAGTCAATCAATCCAGAACATCGGCTCTGTGGAGATATGTATTAAAGGACAACACAGATGAATAACGGCAGGATTGTTGTGCATCTACCTTTCAAGGGAGATCCAATGTGCCTTGGCAATTCAAACGATGTTGATCGTCGTCGTTTTTCATCGCTCGAGAGGCGCCTCAGTCAGCAGCCTACTGTTCAATCGCAATATGTTACTTTCATGAAAGAATATGAACGAGCTTAGAGCTAGGACAAAGTGGACTTCAACGTCCCCAAATCTCACGGTTGACCCTATGGTCATCATACATGATGACAACACATCGCCATTGCACTGGAAATCAGGGCGTGTTGAATCTGTTGTGAGTGGCAAGGATGACCGTGTTCGTGTCGCATATATTCGTACTGTATTAGTATTATCAATTTTAGTAAAATTAACTTTTCAACATCTTTTCTGATACATTTCCAAATTTATTTCGTTGGTCTTTGAGCCGATGACAGCGTCTAGCTGTGTTAACAGATCTAGACCGATGATACCGTCGAAGGTTGTGAGTGTGTTTAGCAAGAAGAATGGGCTGCTTTCGCAAAATATTCTTAACTAGCATTTTTGTGATATTATTTGATCCGTGAATGGAATTGATCGTGAAGGTGGAATCTTGAAGGATTACGTCTATATGAACACTTTTGGCAAAAAAAAAATAATACTGACACTGAATCTAATGGTAGCGGTCACGTTGGCCAATATAAATAGTGACATATGCACCACACCCACAACTCATGCTATACTCATACATACACATATATAATGTCAATGGCACTTATATCCAGTCCCTTATACATAAGTCCTAGCAACTAAGCCCACCACTTAAAAATTGTAACATGACACACTACTACTACTACATACTAATCGAAAATAAACAATAAACCTTAGAGGCCCAAAAATTAAATTCTTGGTTACCATAACAATTTTTAAAATTCCCACCAAATGCCAAAATTGCCAACTCAGCTCAAATTCAGGGTCTTAGAATATTCCGGAAAAAAAAGAGAACAACCGATGAGTGCATTGTAAAAAGATAGAGAGCTCATGAGCTTGAGAGCCCTCAGCCGAGGTTTGCTCAGTGTTGACAACAGTTATGAGCTTGAGTTTTACTGACGCCTTCAAACCGTCAAGTTCGGGTATTTTTTGCAGTGGAAATTCCGTTAAGTCGTGCATCGAAGTTATAAAAATAATGTTATTTTTTTAACATAAGGCCCACTGACTTTTCTATTTATATATATATCTTACTATATAAACCTTTTTGTCCTGACTGATTGATTGGTGATCAACGTGCGTTGAGCTAGGTCCGTAAGAGCTAGGAAGCTAAAATTTTCACTGTAGTTACCTTATGTAATGAAAGTGCACCTTTCGGAAAATTCCACCGGAAAGTGTGTACAAATCGTGAAATCGTATGCAGCTTCTTTGTTTACCATCAGCCCGGCCTCCAAGTCGTTTTCAAAGATCATTGTTCAAATTCATTTGAGAGGCATTTCACACTTTTCGAAAAATCCATTGCTATTTGGGGAAATGGGGGTCAAAAATTTGGTAGATGACGTTTCGCGCTCTAATTTATATCCAAGCATCTATATGAAAAATCATTTGAGACGTGTTTCACATTTTTGGCAAAATGAAAGCATCTTCGGTGGAAAGTGCGATTCAACGATTTTTTGGGCAAAATTAAATTTTGTTAAATTTTGTTTGATTTGCTTCAAAAATATTTTTAGACCTCTACAAAATAACTTAATAAATATGTGTTTCCGCGTTTAGAAAATTTCAATCGCAACAGTGGTAAATTAGCGGAAAATGGTTGGATGAAAGTTTTTTGGTTACCGTCCGATTAGTTACAAAAACATTTTTATAAATATCTTTGTCAAAATTCATGTGATGAGTTTTTCGCACTTTTGAAGAATCCATCCCTCCTTTCGCGCTCAAATTCATTTCCAATGATCTATGTGAAAAACCATTTGGGAAGTATTTAAAATTTTTCGGCAATCGATAAGGAACGCACGGTTGCTGCGACGGCCGGCGGTAATCTTCAAACTTAATTCAAATTGGGCTCCTTGCCCTTAACTAGCTTCAATACATCGGCACCTTGCGTCAACTGTTCTTGTTGCTAATACAGTATAATTTGCTTAGCTGCCTCGAGTACTTTGCACGGACATTAGAGCTATCCTAAAAAGGCAGTTAACTTAATTTTTTTTTTTTCAAAAGAGAATCTATTTCATAAAAGCCTCCATTTTTATTAAGTTGCCCTGAATTCTTTTTAACAATACTAAGTTAAATAAATAAATTGGCTATTTTGTATTACCTTTATGTTTTTAAATTACGTTTAATTCAATTTCAATACAGTTTATTGTATGCATAAGAAAAACAAATCAAATCATCTGATCAAAGATGAGCAAAAAATTACTGCCAATATGAGGCGCATATGTGCAAAGGGCTGTTAAGTTAGATGCACTTAACGTAATTACTTTCATACAAAATTAGCTCTTATTGCAGCGAAAAGAAAATTTTAGGCAGCTATCTTACCGATGCAGCTAAGTATCGAGGCAGCTAAGCAAATTATACTGTACAATAATTATGAACTGTGGGGTTGCTACCCAAGTAGGCCATACCAACTCGCGTTAGTCTGCAAGACGAATCTGACGGAAAAGTCTGGACAAGGCAGTCGTCAAGCTATCCTTCAATTGAAGCAATGCCTCCTACTGCTCTTCATCCCAAGCCCATTTTTGTCCTTTCTTTAAGAGCGCCTTTAGCGGCTGCACCTGGGTCGCGAAGTTGGGATCGAAGCGCTTGTACCGTCGCTTCCACCTTCTCTGGATCGGTACATATTCCTTCCCCGCAAATGACATGTCCCAGATAGACCAACCTCTCCCTGAACAAGCTGCATTTCTTTCTATTCTATTCAGTCAGAGATTGGCAGCCCTAAACCGACGGAATATCTCTCTCTACATGTTGTTCTTTCGTTGCCCCTATTACCACGATATCGTCTAGGTAGGCTCCATCTCCGGCCCTATTACCGTGTCCAAGGATTGCTGAAAGATCGCACACGCCGAATGCAAACCAAATGGCATCACCCGCCATTGAAATAGACCTCTTCCTGGGACTGTGAATGCTGTGCATTCCCTACTATCGGCTGCCATCGGTATCTGCCAGTACCCGTGCTCCAAATCTAGAGTTGAGATGAGCCGGGCGTGACGCAACCGCTCAAGGATGAGATTAATCCGAGGAACAGGATAAGCATCTGGAATTGAATGTGCGTTGAGTTGCCGCTAGTCGATGCACATGCGCCACTCGTCGGTCTTCTTTCTGACTAAGACGATTGGGGCGCTGTGCGGATTACGCGACAGCTCGATGGCAACTGCCTGGATCAGCCCATCCACCTGTTCGTCAATCACCCTCTGCATGTCCGCATTCTTCGGATAATACCTTTGGTTCAGAGGCTTATCATCCTTCAGGCGGATCTTGTGCTCCGCGATATGCGAGACCCCCTGCAGACCCTCGAAGAGCGCCAGTTCCAACTTCAGAAACTCCCTTACTCTGCCCCTCTGGGCTGGGTTCACCCTGTATCTCCCCTTTTCCGTGCACCGCTCCGACTCCCAATGGACCTCCATGATCGCTCCACTCTGGCACTTGCTCCTGATCCCCTGCGTCCGTGTGGATCTAAGCAATTTCCTGATCCCACTGCTCTCTGGCACATTTCCGTTGCGCCGCCTCTATGACCGGCGCAGATCTGTCGCGGCAGCTCTACACGTCGCCTTTTGGGTTCTTCATCCATTCATCACATCCCTTCTTCGCTTCCTCTTTCGTGTCTTTTCCCTTTGGTTGCCAAGCAAGCGTTCCCTTTCCCTCGCATGGTAAGTCTTCTTTCGGTTCCCGTTGCATGTCCTCTTCATCCTGTTGCCGAGCAGGTGACCACAGTCCCTGACGTGGAAGGCCTTTCTTCGGTTCCTTCTTAGCATTTTCTCTCTTCTGGTCTAACATCGAGGGCATGATGAACATCGACATGCTGATCACTTTCCCCGCTAGGCCAACTTCTAACCGCAATGCCTTCTCTACATCCAGCGTAGACCCGTCTGTCAGACGAATGCGCATCTGCTCGTCCTTTTCCCCGAATCGCCAGGTGGCGTACGCAGTCTTAGCTCATGAAGATGCGAGTGGCTCCAGTGTCAATTGTTGCAGGCATTGCTTGCCCGCCAATTTCCACCGTAGCGACGATTCGGCCACTGTTCACCTTCAGCGGCTGTCCTATTATCGAGTCCCGTGTGTGTCGGCGCCGACCCGATCCTGGCCTGAGCGACACCGCTGTCCGTTTCCTGCCTCCGTGTGGCGACAACAATCCTGGCTACTCCTGCCCCGGTTCCCACATACCCAACAGATCAAAACGGATGCTTTGGAACATTCTCTGGCAAACTGTCCCTCCTGTGCACACCTACGTGTGTTCATGTTCATCGCGGATCATACCCGGTTCCGGCCTCTTGGCTCACCATCTGATGGCCAACTTCCGTTCTGATGACCCGTCTATCCACAACGGTCACTCCGGACCCGCTGGGAGTAGACCGGAATGGGTTGAGGTGTCCCTGTACCTGAGTGGGCTGTACCGTCCTCCCCCATTCTGCGCTACTTGAACTTATGGCCACTTCACTTTCTGACTTGTTTTCCGAGTGTTCTTCCCTCTGCCGCATGATCGTCTCATACAAATCTTGTAGAGGCTGTATTCGGGGGCGGTATTCTCGTAAATCTGGTGCAACTCTTGCGCTGGCTAATATCTGGCATGTTGCTCTATCAAGTATTCCTTAAATTCCTGTCCCACGCGCTGCCGGCGGGACAGGATTTCTTTCTATTTCTTCTCGAAACCTCTCCCAAATACTGACCATTGCACATTCCTCAGCCCACTTCTCAAAAACCAACGAGCGGCCCTGTCGCAGAATACCTCACTCATTGCCCGAGGCAATCGATCGAGGGCTATACCGTACGTAATGGCGCGCTCCTCTAGGTTCTCTAGGAACCCAAGGGGCTCGCAACGGCCATGTTCGGCAAGCTTCGTTTCTTCTATCGTCAAGAGCCTCCACCACACCCGTGACGGCTAGTCTGTCGGAGTCTGTGGACGCTCGTACAATTGTGAGCTCGTCAGGTCTGTCTCCGATTTCTGACGCGGCCGTCTGCCAACGTCGGGTGAGGCGCCCCAGGATGGCGGCTCTAACGTTTTGGCAAACTGAATTTCTAACTCGGCAATCCGAGCCCTAATTTCGGATGTATTGCCGCCATCCTGCACGAAAGTGGATAGCCGAACTCATTGGCGATCACCACCAGTTCTTCCTTACGTCGCTGGTGGATCCAGCGCACGCCTACACCCGGATTTTGGCACTCACCTGACTCCATTCTGAATTTTTATAACTCACTCTAGGGTCGATTTCTCTCTCTTGTGGACTCTCGCCCAATTTTCGTGTTTGGTGTCTGCGCGATTCTTGTTCCGTAGGTTTATTTAACTCACTATTGTTCGTGTCTTTTTTTTTTTTTTGCAGGCATATTTTCTTTTTATATATATGTATTTTTTTTTTCCCCCTTTCTTTTTATACCCTGAACCCATTGAAAATGGGTAAAAGGGGTATAATGTTTTTGTGCAAAATGTAAATGTATGTAACAGGCAGAAGGAAGCATCTCCGATCCCATAAAGTATATATATTCTTATCAGCATCAATAGCCGAGTCGATCTAGCCATGTCCGTCTGTCTGTCTGTCCGTCTGTCCGTCCGTCCGTCTGTCCGTCCGTCCGTCCGTCCGTCCGTCCGTCTGTCCGTCCGTCCGTCCGTATGTATGAACGCAAGGATCTCAGAACCTATTAGAGCTAGAGACTTGAAATTTTAGATGTAGGTCCTCCTAGTGCCTACGCAGATCGAGTTTGTTTCCGATAATCGATAACTTACTCCATGTCGATATCGACATCCTGTTTTTTTGAGCAAATTGGGTAAATAATAAGAGCTAGAGTCACCAAACTGAAAATGTTTATTCTAGATTAGTATATATATATCAAGTATCTTTTATTTTATACCTATCGCTACCTCCCCGCTACCACCACAAAGAGGGTTCAGGGTATTCCCTAGTCGGGAGCTCCCGACTAGAACCTCTTACTTGTATGTTAATTTTTCTCGTCTATTTCACAAAATTTGAAAAAATAAAAAAAAAACGCACTTAATATTCTTTTAAATTCTGACCATCCTTCACCTTGGTCCTTTGCCTTTACCTTTGTTCCCTATGCTTTTCCTTTTTGTTTTCTTACGTATATTCGGGCGCCACTTGTAAGGAAGCTACTGGCCGGGGTACAAATCTCGGTCTTGCCAGGCTCAGCAAGTTTACAAGACATTTGTTAGTTGCTATAATAGAGGGTTAAGGGAGACGGGAAGTGTTACAAATGTCGCTACCCTGCCTTCAGTTCTCCTTGCAGAAAGGGCCTGCGCATTTCCGGAACGACCGAGCTGACCTTCAGCGTTCGATGGATAGCGCACTAGTTCCTGCCGGAGTTCGTCTCGACACGCACGCAAACTACTGCTGGGATTGTTATCATGAGCGACGTAATGAAGCCTCGTCCCTTGATACACTACGCTTTAGGTTAGGAAAGGGGTTATGTTGAGCATCGGCCAGCATCGGTGCCCTAGATTAGTGTTAATAATAATAACAATGAAAAGGATTAGCAGACATTCCTTCTAAGCATTACATTATTCACACTTCTTTCCATGTAATTATTATGTATTACCCTACTCTGTTTCCCTACGAAAAAAACCTTGCCGCACTGTCTGGAGCCTAGCGCTACGCTACCCACTTAGGGTTATGTTTATCACTTTCGTCCTCTTCGACACACGCTTACTCACTTTGATCGTTACAGCAAAAGTACCGGCACGCTCGCTAGCGAGCCATGCGCTTGCCGCGGCCGCTCAACTTCGCCGCGAGCTTTCGCAACTCTACCTTCGAGCTTTAGCTCTTCGCCACTGAACTGAAGTTGCGCTCTCGAAGACGGTGTTGAGCAGTCGATCAGCAACGCACGGTTGCTGCGACGGCCGGCGGTTAAATTCAAACTTAAATTATGTTCTCGACGGCTACATGGCTCCTTGCCCTTTGTTAACTATTCTCTTATTCCAATAAAATGTGTTTAACAATGCTTATATGTTATCGATATCGGAAACGGATAGTTGTCCCTTTTACTATTAATGCTAATGATGATTAAAACTAGCAAAACAATGAAGCTATAAATCTGGCGGCTTCTTGCCGTGACTCCACATAACTCGCTTAACTATAAACTGAACGGTTCCTTGCCGCGAATCAGGATAGTGGGGTGGCTGCTCTGAGTAGCCGCCTCACACACTCTGTTTATTTATCATTAAACGCTCCGTTGTCATAGCTTTCGCCAAATGTACTGACGAATTCAGTTTTTCACCGCATGAACTGAATTCGTCCCACTGTACGGCCGCTGCCGCAACGCCTTAACGGCCCTTCGACGCCGACGTCGAAAGCGGTGCGTGTTTGTGCACACGTGTGCAAGCGTGGTTTCAACGTCGCCCGTCTGGCGTGCGCGAGTTACCGTACCCACTTGGTACCCACTTGAGAGGGCATAAGTACATTGGCATAGTTTGTGTATACATTGTATAAAACTCCAAACGAAGCAATTTGATAGGATGTGGTTGCGACACTTATGTCGCTAGCCATAAAATAACTAAATCAGCACTTTCTCAGACTCATGTTGAGAAACATATTGTAAACATTAGGCTAACATAAGAATATTGAAATAACTGAAAATATAACATATATTGAAATAACAATATAAATATAAATAAATACATATAAATACATCAGTGAAATCTGGATTAAGAATCTCGACCAGGAAGAACATCGTTATACCAAAGACAATATAAACACTAAGATGAGTAACGTCCATACATTTGAATGCTACGCAAAATTTCTAGCCTGACCTTTCATCTGCCCTTTGAGGCTTCGCACGACTGTCAACCTCAGTACAAAACATGCATTCATATGTCAAAACAAATTTGGGATAGTTCATGATCAGCGCTAGAAAACTGGGAAAATTTATTTCTTTGCCAGAGACTTTGCCAGAGCAGTGGATAACAACACATTCAAATATGCTGTTATGTATGTATATTCACACGCATACAAACATAATTGCTTGCACGGCCCTCATAGAGCCGAAGCTGAGAGTACATTCCATTCTTAGCTTTTTCGCTCTCTCGGCTGTGAGAGCGCAATGATACAGATTTCGTTTGCGTTTGCAATTTTCAATGGTGTAACTCATCTTAGTGTTTATATCGTCTTTGGTTATACCCTCGACCACGAGCATGGCGCAGGCGGATCTGGACCAAATATGATATCAACAAATACGTAAAATAACAAGTAAGAGGTTCTAGTCGAAAGCTCCCGACTTGGGAATACCCTGAACCCTCTTATTCCAACACCAAATGGAGCTCGTTTGAATTAATAAAGAAAAGAAAAAAATAAATAAAGTTCCATTGGCAGGGTTTGATGAACTCGCAACTGACCGCATGTTTACTTTCCTCGGTAGGGCTCGAACTCGCGACAGACTGCACCACTCGCCACTGCCTCTACTCAACATCCACACTAATAATTGAATATTATGGAGAATTAAACCAATTTAAATAGCACCACAGAAAACAATCGCAGTGCAGACAGAATTCGAAGCAGACGCTTATAAATGTGTGTGTGTACAATGTACACTGTACACTGTACATGTATAGAAATTGCGTCGCAACACGTGCGCAGTAGTGCGCAAAATACCGAAAAACAAAACAAAAACCGATCTTAATGAAATTTTTTACAGTATATCTTATCGTAACATAGAATATTTGTGTATTCTCAAAAAGTCAATTGCATTTAAATTGTGGCTTAAATTGGTAGGCAATATATATATAATATATATATAAAACAATACCAACGAAAAGTGAAATGGTAGTTATACAAATAAAAAGAAAAACAAGTGCATAAAAAAAAAAACGAAATTGTATATATAATACAAAAAGAAAGAAACAAAAAATAATAATAAATGCAAAATAACTGTGCATGTGACGTATTAAGTGATGCAACAAGAAGCAGGCCACGTCATATCGTGCGACGTAGCTGCAGTACCATTGCGAAAAGGCAAAAAAAAATATATAAAAACCAAAAATTATTATAAATAAGAAAAAAAATTATAAAAACAAAAAAGGAAGATTCTTATTCTTAACAAATTCACATTAACAAAAATAAATAAACAAATTATATGCAATTTATATACATATACACATGTATACAAAATCCGTTTTTTTTCAAATCCAAAGCTACCAATTCACTATTCATTCACAAGATGAAAGTTAAGATAACAAAAGAAACAAATTAATGAAGTCCTATTATCAGCAGGAGCCCCACTAAATTGGGACCAGATTAAAGAGACCCATGTAACAAACTTTGCAGACAAACGCGAGGAATCAGCGCTTCCATACGACTTACACTTGTAAACACAGAAAGACCCGTCAGTGACCAGACTTTACGAACAAATAAACGAAATAAAACTGGCTCTATTCAATCTGATAAAAAACAAAGAATCAGAATATAGTATTATTTAAGCAAAAAAGGATTCATATATGAAAATATGTTTGAACACATTTGTAACAGGAGTTAGGGGACCCTTAGGAGCATTTCTGAGGGCAATGAGACCGACATCTCTTAAGGACGCTTATGACGCAGCAATTCAAGAAAGGGATATTTATTATCAAGAAAGCAGACGTAAACGTAACACATCCGAAAGGGCAAGACCATCAGGAAATAGAAGCCAGACACACCAAAGAGGCAAACCAACAGAATACACAAATAATAAGAACAAGCCATATACCCCAACTCTAACAATAGTCAAGGTAGAAGACAAGATAACTATTATTCACAAAACAACAACCAGCAGCGACCAAATAACAACTGGAACAATAACTCAAACAACAATTCCAACAGACCGGCAATGATGCCAAAACCTGAAAAAAGTAGAGCCCAGACACAGCGATGCACCAACAATCAACTACACAATATAGAAAGACGGAATCGAAAACACGACTACAAACCACACACAAAACTTCAAAGAACAAACCAATTTTCAAACAGAAGCTTCAAGCAACAGACAGGGTACATGAGAATACAACAAACCACCTCAACATACCAGTTAACCACCTCAGCCCCGAAGAACTTAACAAAATTATAAAATTATGCATCAAATACCCATCTCTTTTTTAAAACGACCAAGAAAAACTAACATTTACCAATCTTATAAAACACGACATCCCGACAACAGACAACACACCAACCTACACAAAACCATTTAGATAAGGACATTTCGAAAGAGCAAAGGTCAAAAGACAAATAAATAAATTATTAGGACAAGACATTATAAGAAACAGCCATTCACCCTGGAGTGCTCCAGTCTGGTTGGTACCAAAAAAACAAGATGCCTCCCAAGAGAAAAAATGGAGATTGGTTCTAGACTTTAGGGAACTAAAAACTAAACTAAACGAAAAAACTATTAAAGATAAATACCCCATGACCAATATTACCGACGTACTTGACAGAGTAGGAAGGGGACAATATTTTTCGATTCTCAACTTAGCAAGGGGCTATCATCACATAGAGATGGCACTGCAAGACACAGCAAAAACAGCACTCTCGGCCGAAAGCGGAAACTACGAGTTCACTAGAATGCCTTTTGGACTAACAAATGCACCATCGACATTTCAAAGAGTTATGGACAATATCTTACAAGACGTAATAGGGAAATTTTGTCTAGTATACCTAGACGACATTATTATATTTTCAACATCGCTCCAAGAACACATTGAACACCTAAAACAAGTATTTTGTAGAAATAATTTCCAATATAAACTCTTTTATTTGTTGGAGCTTCTGCTCCAATGCAATCTTTATTCTTTAGCTCTTTGTTTGTGAACGAATCTTATAATCTTTACTTAGCTACTTCTTAGCTAAGACCGCGCGAACTGCGCTGCCAGCGACGCCGGCAGCGGAGCGTTTATATTATGTACTTATATATGTATGCAGCATCGAGAGCCGCGCTGAGAGAGAGTATGTTATGTGCACTTATGTTTTGTAATGCACAGCCGGCTTGCGTAGGAAACGCCGACGCTGCGTTGTTGCCTACACACATATATGTGTAGTCATATTTCATATGTATGCACTTGAAATGTACATATGTAAACACTGCAACATAGTGTTACAGTGTGACAGTTTGATATATTTTGAGTACAGTGTGTACTCTATATGTGCGCATATCACATCTCCCTCCTTTTGAAAAATAACGTAATATTGTGAAGTTTTTTTATATATTATAGTACTAAATCTCTATATATTTAGAATTAAAATGTTTTTTTTTCGTTTTGCGATATATTGTAAAGTAGCTACTGGCCGGGGTATGAATCTCAGTCGCACCAGGCCCAGCGATTCACAAGACATTTATAAATTCGCTGGGACGGAGGGCTAAGGGGGGGGGGTGAGGGTTTCGCCACAAATCTACCTCGCACTGCCGCTGTACTACTCAACATACCAGGCCGCAGCCTCGTGCTACCTCTTCTAGCGGGCCGGAGCCTCGTACCACCCCGCTATCGGGCCTTAGCCACGCACCAACTACACTGGCGGGCCGGGCCACGCACCAACTACACTAACGGGCCGTAGCCACGCACCAACTACACTGGCGGGCCGTAGCCACGCACCAACCACACTAACGGGCCGTAGCCGCGCACCCACTACACTGGCGGGCCTTAGCCACGCACCAACTACACTGGCGGGCCGTAGCCACGCACCAACTACACTGGCAGGCCGTAGCCTCGCATCAACTACACTGGCGGGCCGTAGCCTCGCACCAACTACACTGGCGGGCCGTGGCCTCGCACCAACTCACACTACCGGGCTTTGGCCACGCACCAGCTACACTGTTCCCCCCCTAGGTTAGGGTGAACATCGGCTAACTCCGATGTTTAGCGCAGAGGTATCCGACCGAGATTACAAAGATCAGCATTTAAGTTAGTTATCGAGGTTTTTATTCACTTAGTTCATAACTTTTATCCTACTCTACCCTAACGCACTTCTTTGTCTAAGGCCCTGCCGCACTGTCTTGGAGCCCTAGCGCTCCGCTATGCACTGCACGTTATTAGCTCGTACTCCTTTTTTTTGGCACGTCTACTCACCATGATCGGTATCTCACCAGTGCCGGCTCGCTCGCTAGCGCGCCATGCGCTTGCCTCGGCCGCTCAACTTCGCCGCGAGCTTTCGCAACTTCGCTTCGGAGCTTTCGCTCTTCGCCGCCGAATCGAAGCTGCGCTCTGCAGGCAGTGTTGAGCAGCCGATCAGCAACGCACGGTTGCAGCGGCGGCCGGCGGTTAAATTCAAATCAATGACTGGCTACTTGCCTATAACTATGCCCCTTATCCTAATAATACGCAGACTATGCGGTTAACGGCTCCTTGCCTTTTTACTCGATTCCACTATCGTCGGCTTCTTGCCTCTTACAATTCTATTATCTTACGCTACTACATTTAATACTTATAAACTATACAAATTATACGGCTCCTTGCCGTGAGTTCAAAACTGTGGGGGGGCTGGTCATAAAAGCCGCCTCACACCCCCCCCTTACTTCGAGCAGGTGACGGTAACGTCGCCTCTGGCGTTTAACGTCACGCTGTATTCTGCCTTCCCATCAGACACGCGGAAACGCGTGCGCCGGCACCGGAAACGGCGGACCCGCGCCTCCTCTGCGATGAGTTCCACCACTCCTGAGGATAACGGCGTCCCGCGGGGAAACACCCTCCAACCTGAAGGGGTGAAATCTGCCATGGGCTTCCTGGCGGGGCTCTTGACAACTTCTGTCGGCGTGAGGCTCCTTGGGGCGACCTCAGGCTCGGCGTCCGTCTCGGCATCGATGTCGGGCTCCTCGTCGAGCACCGACTCCAAGCTGGTATCCCATCCGTCGATTCCATCGAATAGGTCCACAATGTCCCCCACAACTCGCTGTCGGTGGGGGTCTTCCGGGACACTTGGGGAAGGGGCCTCGGTCGCAACACCCGACTTGGGTGATGGAGGCGTCGCCATCGCGTCTTCGTCCTCGGACCATGCTTCGCCCATGCCCGCCTGGCGAGTGGCAAAAGATGCCTTTTCGAATGGCGTTTCGCTCTCTCGGCCGAACCACGCTTCCTCCAATTCCCTCCGAGAAGTGGTGTTTGGGGTTTCGGCGCGTGTTACAGGCACGAGTGTGGGCATTGCTTCCTCGCGGCCGAACCATGCCTCCTCCAAATCCTCTTGAGGGCCGGAAACTGGCTGCCCGGTCCCGGTCATGGGTGCGAGTGGTGGTGTCGCCTGCTCGTTTCCGCCTCGTCGCTCTTCCACGACCATCTGGCAGACTGAGATTGGGGTCAGCCAGGGCTCGGGATGTCCTACCCGACGACTGCTCATGGCTCCGCAGCTGTGGTTATCCTTCCCGGGCTGGGAAGGACCCTCCCTGGCGTTCGCGGGGCGAACGCGGCGCGCGCAGCTGCGGGCCTCCGGGCTTTTCGGTCTCGGGCGGGGTCTCTTCTGTGCCGGTGTCGACGTCCCCTCTAGACTGGGCTCGCGCCGACTCCTGCTTCGACGACGCTTGCTAGGCTCAACCGTTTGGCGGCGGCGACGGTTTCGCCGGCGTTTTCCTCAGGGCCTTCCCCTGTGTTCGCGCTTCCCCGCTTCGAGGGCCCAGGACGGGGCGCCTTAACCTCCTCGGGGACCTTCGGCAAGTAGCGCAACGTCACCCGGGGGAATTGGCTCTCGGGGTCTACCTCTAGCCGATGGGTAGTGAAACGGCGGCGGAATGCCGGTTCGTCGTCCTCGTCTCCCGTCAGCGGCTCATAATCCGACATGGGCTTTGGTTGCGTCGGGTTCCTTTCCGCGGTGGGGTCCGGGCTACGGCTGATCCAGTCCGCTTCCGTGCGGGCCACTGGGACGTTGCTCGCTGCCTCCGTCGGGGACGCTTCTGTCTCTGGGGCCGACGGGGGAACTTCCCTCCCCCTTTGCGCTCGTCACCGTGGATCTCGGCACCGATGGCCCAGGCCTGCCTGCCTCGAGCGATGGGAGTTCCTCCTCGTCCGCGAGATCGTCCACTTCGCCGGTTGTTACCGGGGTCGTCATTCCGGACGGCCCTGGCGAGTGGGACGCAAGCGGAGGGACGGGGCTCCTCCGCGTAAGGTGGCGAATTCTGCGCAAACGGCGCCTCCACGAACATCGTTGTGATTTCGACCGCCATCAGCATGACCATCCCGTCCAGCCTCTCCACGACGTTGGTACGCTGGGAGTATAGGGTATGGCGGAACTGACGCGGCCCTTCTTGTTGTCCTCTTCGGCAGTACTCGCGTCCCTGGCGGGGGTCGCGAGGACGGCCTCCGGCTCCCGGCCCGGGGAAAGGTTCGGTGTCTCCGCTGCTGACGTCTTCGTCGGATGAGATGCTGATAATCTCGGGTTCCATCTGTAAATTAGCTTATTCATTAACCTACTCGTTACTTATTCGTTAATGCCCTATCTTCTCAGTGCGGCTCCCGTTTTACTAGACCTATTCTCAATTATGTTATTAATGTTAGTCTTATCTAAATTTTATTCTAATGGTTTCGTTGGGCGACGGGTGTCGCTCTCACCCTTCGACTACTCGTGGGCATCCCTGTGCCCTGGGTCTTCCCCCTCCGTCTCGGTAGAATGGTTTCAGCTGCGAGATGTTGGCCACCCTCTTCTTATGTTCGCCTGGTTTCACCAGGCGCACGATATTGGGGGATACGAATTTGATGACCCTGTAGGGGCCGTCAAATTTGGGTGCCAACTTTGCGGCGAAACCTTCGGCGGCGTTGGATAGCTGGTGCTGTCTTAACAGGACCATCGAGTCCAACGAAGGCCGCCACTCTCGTCTCCTCAAGTTATAGTGTCTGCCCTGGTCCTTTGATGCACGCTGGAGATTGCTGTGAACGACATAAAGATTTCTTTTAACCTATCCGCCTTTGTCCTAGGGTCGAACGCACTAGTTGCGGACCCCGGAGTCACCTGATCATATAAAGCAGCCGGCAACCGCGGCTCCCTTCCCTGCATCAGGAAAGCGGGACTGAATCCGGTCGAATCCGACACGCTTGTATTGACCGCCAGCGATATCTCGGGCAAGAGTTCGTCCCACGAACTCTGGTGGCCCTCGATAAATTGCGCTATCATGGTCTTCACGGTCCTGTTAGTCCTCTCGGTAGGATTTTCTTGCGGACAGTAAGGGGCGGTGTACTGGATCTCTACACCCAAGGACTCCAGAAAAGCCTTGAAACTCCGGCTTGTGAACTGTACTCCGTTGTCACACACGAACTTCTTGGGCACCCCGAATCGGCTCAAAATCCTCTCCCGGAACGCCGTTTGTAGATGTGCCGCCGTGGCTCTCCTGAGAGGGACCAGCTCCACCCATTTCGAGAAAGCATCATGGAACACCAGCAACATGGTGTTGCCATGTTTCGACCGTGGGAGGGGCCCAACGAAATCCGCGCAAAGTATTGCCATCGGCTCCGCCACCTGCCTCGTCAGCATGCGTCCAGCCGGTTTGAGTTGCTCACTCTTGAACTTTTGGCAGGTTTCGCAACACTTCACGTACTTGGCGGCGTCTCGGAACATACCCGGCCAGTAGTACCTTTGGGCTAGCCTCGACACAGTTTTCCTCACGCCTTGATGTCCGGCCGTGGGGGCATCATGGCATTCCGCCAATACCTTCTGCCGTTGACCACTGGCCACGCACAGCTTCCAAGGGATGTAGTCTTCGTCGTCCGTCCGATGGCCTAAATGCCTATATAGCTGCCCATTTTCTTCTACGTAGTCCGGGAACTTGGCTGGCTCTTCGGCGATCCTGGCACGCATACTCGCGACCCATTTGCAGGGCGGCTCGGCCACCACTGCTTGCTGACAGGTCTCTAGAGGATGTCTTGATAGTGCGTCAGCCACGACGTTGAGCTTCCCTCGTCGGTAGTGAACGTCGAATTGGAATTGTTGCAGTTCCAATGCCCATCGCGCGATCCTTCCGGACGGGCTCTCGATAGAATTAAGCCACTTTAGGGCCAAATGGTCCGTTATCACGTCGAACCGGTACCCTTCTAGGTAGCAACGCAGCTTCCGTATCGACCAAACGATTGCCAGGCACTCTTTCTCGGTGGCGGAGTAGTTCACTTCGGCCTTCAGCAACTTTCTGCTCGCGTACGCTATGACCCGCTCCTGCCCTTCTATCGTCTGCGTCAGCACTGCGCCGAGGCCGTACTCGCTCGCGTCAGTCTGTAGGACGAATCTGGCGGAAAAGTCCGGACAAGCCAACACAGGGGCAGTCGTCAAGCTGTCCTTCAATTGACGCAATGCCTCCTCCTGTTCTGGATCCCATGCCCATTTCCGCCCCTTCTTTAAGAGCGCTGTTAGCGGCTGTACCTGAGTCGCGAAGTTGGGAACGAAGCGTCTGTACCATGACGCCATCCCAAGGCACTGCCGCAACTCTTTACAATTTGTCGGGGCCCTCAGGTTACGTATCGCCTCCACCTTCTCTGGATCGGTACGTATTCCTTCCCCACAAATGACGTGTCCTAGGTAGACCAATCTCTCCCGGAAGAAACTGCACTTCTTCCTGTTCAGCCTGAGGTTAGCCGCCCTTAACCGGCGGAACACCTCTCTCAAGTTCTCTACATGTTGCTCCTTAGTCGCTCCTATTACCACGATGTCGTCTAGGTAGGCGAATGCATGAGGCTCCAGCTCCGGCCCTATGACCGTGTCTAAAGCTCGCTGGAAGGTCGCACACGCCGAGTGCAAACCAAATGGCATCACCCGCCACTGGAAAAGACCTCTCCCGGGGACCGTGAATGCCGTACATTCCCGACTATCGGCTGCCATCGGTATCTGCCAGTACCCGTGCTTCAAATCCAGAGTGGAGATGAACCGGGCGTGACGCAACCGCTCAAGGATGTGATTGATCCTGGGAACAGGATAAGCATCTGGGATGGAATGCGCGTTGAGTTGTTGATAGTCGATACACATGCGCCACTCGCCAGTCTTCTTCTTGACTAAGACGATTGGGGCGCTGTGTGGACTACGCGACGGCTCGATGGCACCTGCCTGCATCAGCTCGTCCACCTGTTCATCAATCACCCTTTGCATGGCCGGGTTCTTCGGGTAATATCTCTGTTTTAATGGCTTATCATCCTTAAGCCTGATCCTGTGCTCCGCGATGTGCGAGACTCCCTGCAGCCCCTCGAAGAGTGTCAGTTCCGACTCCAGGAACTCCTTAAGCTCCGGATCCAAGTCCGCTGGCCACTCTGCCTCTTCTACGCCGGGCTTGCCCTGCGGCTCGCCTCCTCCAGGTACCACTCCGACTCCAAATAGAGCTCCCTGATCGCTCGACTCTGGCAGCCGCTCCTGATTCCCTGTGCCCGAGCGGATTTGAGCCATTGCTCCTAATCCCTCCGTTCTTTGGCACGCTTCCACCGTGCCGCCTGCATGACCAGCGTAGATCTGCCTTTGCAGGTCTACGCGCCGCCCTTTTGGGCTCCTCAAGCTCTCGGCCCAACCCCGAATGAGACTCATCTTTTACTTCCTTCTTCTTCTCCTTTTCCGACAGTTGCCGAGCCGGCACTCCCGTTTGCTGACGCGCGAGGCCTCCTGCCGACTTCTCTCTCCTCTGCTGCCGAGCAGGTGCTCCCTTTTCATGACCTGGGAGGCCTTTCTCCGACTCTCTCTGTAGCCGAGCAGGTGCTCCTCTTTCATGACTCGGGAGGCCTTCCTCCGGCTCCTTCTGTGGCCGAGCAGGTACTCCCCTTTCATGACTCGGGAGGCCTTTCTCCGACTCTCTCTGTAGCCGAGCAGGTGCTCCTCTTTCATGACCTGGGAGGCCTTCCTCCGGCTCCCTCTGTAGCCGAGCAGGTGCTCCCCTTTCATGACTCGGGAGGCCTTTCTCCGACTCTCTCTGTAGCCGAGCAGGTGCTCCCCTTTCAGGACCTGGGAGGCCTTTCTCCGACTCTCTGTAGCCGAGCAGGTGCTCCCCTTTCAGGACCTGGGAGGCCTTTCTCCGACTCCTCGCTCTGTTGCCGAGCAGGTGCTCCCTTTTCATGACCTGGGAGGCCTTCCTTCGACTCCTCTTCACTCTGTTGCCGAGCAGGTGCTCCCTTTTCATGACCTGGGAGGCCTTCCTTCGACTCCTCTCCACTCTGTTGCCGAGCAGGTGCTCCCTTTTCATGACCTGGGAGGCCTTCCTTCGACTCCTCTCCATTCTGTTGCCGAGCAAGCACTCCCGCTCCTTGACGCGTGAGGCCTTCTTTCGGCTCTTGCCCGGTTCCAGGCCCCGCGGCCGGAAACGTCACGTCCTCTAGGATCAGCTGCGCCTTGCCGCAGCGTACCGTAGTGCCCATGGCACCCAGGAAGTCCATCCCCAGGATAACGTGGTCCAGCATTGCGGGCATGACAAGCATTAACATGCTGGCCACCTTCCCCGCTAGGCCGACGTCTATCCTCAATGCCTTCTCTACTTCGACCGTGGACCCATCTGCCAGACGAATGCGCGCCTGTACGTTCTCCACTCTTCCCCGAATCGCCCACTTGCGTACGCAGTCTTCGCTCATGAAGCTGCGAGTGGCCCCTGTATCGATAGTGGCGGGCATCGTCCTCCCGCCAATCTCCACCGTGGCGACGATTCGGCCACCTTCCACCTTAAGCGGGTGTACTATTGCCGAGTCCCGTGTGTGTCGGCGTCGACCCGACCCTGACCTGGGCGACGCCGTTGCCCGTTTCCCGCCTCCGTGCGGCGACAACACTCTTGGCTACTTCGGCCCCGACTTCCACATATCCAACAAAATAAGACGGAGGCGTTGGGACATTCCCTGGCGAAATGCCCGTCCCGTGCGCATCTGCGGCATGCCCGTCGCGGATCGTACCCGGTTCCGGCCTCTTGGTTCATCATCTGGTGGGCCACTTCCGCAGGGGCCGTTGCCGGCGGAGCGGAGATTTGTCTATCCACACCGATCGCTCCGGATCCGATGGGAGCAGACCGGAATGGGTTAAGGTGTCCCCCAGAGGGCTGTACCGTCCTTCCCCACTCCGCGCTACTTGAGCTCGTGGCCGCCTGACTCCCTGCCCTGCTTCCGGAGTATTCCGTTCGCTGTCTCATCACCGTTTCGTACTCCACAGCGAGTTGAGTCAGCTGGGACAAAGTGGAAAAATCTTGCCGCCGTACGTAGAGCCTGTATTCGGGTGCGGCGTTCTCATATATCCGGTGCAACTCCTGCGCCGGCTCATATCTGGCATGGTGCATCAAAGCCCTCAGCTCTATTAGGTATTCCTTAAATTCTTCCCCCACACGCTGCCGGCGGGATCGGATTTCGTCTTCCAACCTCTCGAAATAGCGTGGCGGCAGAAAGAACTCCAAGAAACCCCTCCTAAATACCGACCATGGCACATCCCTCAGTCCACTACTCAGGAACCAACGAGCAGCCCGGTCACAGAATACCTCGCTCATGGCCCGAGGCAACCGATCGAGGGCTATACCGTACGTAATGGCACGCTCCTCTAGGTCCTCTAGGAACCCAAGGGGGTCGGAACGGCCATCGTACCTCATGCCCCACTTTCGGACTTGTTCTGGAACATTCGCGAGAGGCCTGGCCTCCGACTGAGAATATGGCTGGGGAATATGAGAGCCATTATTCGCGTCGTAAGGGGTTCGCCCTAGCTCCCCGTCGACCGCCGTCGTCCGGCGAGCTCCGCTGCTCCTAATCTCGCGACTTTCCCCTGCACCCGAGACGGCTAAACTAGGGATCGGAACCTGCAGCCGCTCGTACAGCTGCGAACTCCTTAGGTCTGGTTCCGATTTTTGGCGCGGCCGTCCGCCAACGTCGGGTAGAGTGCCCCAGGGGGACGGCTCCAATGTTTTGGCGGTCTGAGACTCCAGCTCGGCCAGCCGAGCCCAAATCTCGGATGTATGGCCGCCATCCTGCACGAAAGTGGATAGCCGCTTACGCAGCTCCTCCACGCGGCCCTCCTTCTCCAGCCTGAACTCATGGGCGATCGCCACCAGTTCTTCTTTGCGGCGCTGGTGGATCCAGCGCACGCCTACACCCGGATTCTGGCACTCACCTGTCTCCATCCTGAGTTTTTGCTACTCACTCTGGGCTCAACTACAACTCTTGTGGACCCTCGCTCGAGTTTTGGGTTTGGTGTCTGGGCAACTCTCGTTCCGTAGGTTTATTTCGTTCACTTTGGTCTTTGTCTCTCTTGTTTTTCCTTTTTGCTGTCCCTTTGGTATTTTCTCTCCTTTTTTCTTTCTTATACATCCACAGCATTCCACTCGCAAAACAATCAAAAAAATATAAAAAAAATTAATTCACTTGATGTTCTCATAAATTTTTTTTCTTGTTGCTTAGTCTTTGTTCATTATTCTTTTATTTTTATTTAATTTATTTGTTTTCATTATTATATTTTATTTATTTTATTTTATTTATTTATTTTATTTTTTTTAAATATTTTTCTCTGGTTTCATATTATTTTATTATTGTTATTTATCACTTTCACTGCACATCCGTCGTCATCGCCTTCGCCGACTGTACTGACGAATTCAGTTTTCACCGCGCGTGAACTGAATTCGTCCCACTGTACAGCCGCGACGCCTTAACGGCCCTTCGACGCCGACGTCGACTGCGGCGCGCGTTTGTGCACACGTGTGCAAGCATGGTCTCGACGTCGCCCGTCTGGCGCGCGCGCGCTGTACTTTTCGACCGGCCGTTATCTCTCCTTTTTTTTTTTCCGTTGCTGAGCTCGACTTCTGTGCACATTTTTCGTTGCTCAGATCTTGCAGGTGTTCATCTCGTCGCCTAACACAGGGTATGAAATGCACTTGTCGGGGTATACACGACTACTTTATCCCCTAGACGCGCATTTTACCCGCCTACTATGCCTTCTTTTCCCTTGCTCTCTACCGGAGTATATACACTTCAAGGTATGCTCGACTTGAGATACCCTATACACAAAAAAATTTTTTTTTTTTTTTTTTTGAAACACCTATTTGGGCATACTTGCGGGGCTTTAATCCGCAACTATGCCACGCCCCTAAACGCCTCTATGTCCCTGCTCGGGCGCCACTTGTAAAGTAGCTACTGGCCGGGGTATGAATCTCAGTCGCACCAGGCCCAGCGATTCACAAGACATTTATAAATTCGCTGGGACGGAGGGCTAAGGGGGGGGGTGAGGGTTTCGCCACAAATCTACCTCGCACTGCCGCTGTACTACTCAACATACCAGGCCGCAGCCTCGTGCTACCTCTTCTAGCGGGCCGGAGCCTCGTACCACCCCGCTATCGGGCCTTAGCCACGCACCAACTACACTGGCGGGCCGTGGCCACGCACCAACTACACTAACGGGCCGTAGCCACGCACCAACTACACTGGCGGGCCGTAGCCACGCACCAACCACACTAACGGGCCGTAGCCGCGCACCCACTACACTGGCGGGCCTTAGCCACGCACCAACTACACTGGCGGGCCGTAGCCACGCACCAACTACACTGGCAGGCCGTAGCCTCGCATCAACTACACTGGCGGGCCGTAGCCTCGCACCAACTACACTGGCGGGCCGTGGCCTCGCACCAACTACACTACCGGGCTTTGGCCACGCACCAGCTACACTGTTCCCCCCCTAGGTTAGGGTGAACATCGGCTAACTCCGATGTTTAGCGCAAAGGTATCCGACCGAGATTACAAAGATCAGCATTTAAGTTAGTTATCGAGGTTTTTATTCACTTAGTTCATAACTTTTATCCTACTCTACCCTAACGCACTTCTTTGTCTAAGGCCCTGCCGCACTGTCTTGGAGCCCTAGCGCTCCGCTATGCACTGCACGTTATTAGCTCGTACTCCTTTTTTTTTGGCACGTCTACTCACCATGATCGGTATCTCACCAGTGCCGGCTCGCTCGCTAGCGCGCCATGCGCTTGCCTCGGCCGCTCAACTTCGCCGCGAGCTTTCGCAACTTCGCTTCGGAGCTTTCGCTCTTCGCCGCCGAATCGAAGCTGCGCTCTCGCAGGCAGTGTTGAGCAGCCGATCAGCAACGCACGGTTGCAGCGGCGGCCGGCGGTTAAATTCAAATCAATGACTGGCTACTTGCCTATAACTATGCCCCTTATCCTAATAATACGCAGACTATGCGGTTAACGGCTCCTTGCCTTTTTACTCGATTCCACTATCGTCGGCTTCTTGCCTCTTACAATTCTATTATCTTACGCTACTACATTTAATACTTATAAACTATACAAATTATACGGCTCCTTGCCGTGAGTTCAAAACTGTGGGGGGGCTGGTCATAATAGCCGCCTCACAATATATTTGCATGTAATAATATTTAAAAAGGTTTTCCCTATTTTGTATACCCTTGCAGAGGGTATTATAATTTTGTCGTGAAATGTGTAACGCATAGAAGGAGACATCTCCGACCCCATAAAGTATATATATTCTTCATCAGCATCAACAGCCGAGTCGATATAGCCATGTCCGTCTGTCTGTTTCTATGCGAACTAGTCTCTCAGTTTTAAAGCTATCTTAATGAAACTTTGCAGAAGTCCCTTTTTCTGTTGCACGCAGCACATATGTCAAAACCACTATATCATATAGCTGCCATAGGAACGATCGGTCGAAAATTAAGTTTTTGTATGAAAAAAATTTTGTTTGTCAAGATATCTTGACCAAACTCGGCATTTATTAGTTTTACTAAGCTCCTCATATATATGCAAAATCCTATTAAGATCGGACTACTATATCATATATCTGCCAGAGGAGCGATCGGTCGAAAATGTAGTTCTTGGATGAACAAAATTTAGTTTATCAAGATATCTTGACCAAACTCGGCATTTATTAGTTTTACTAAGCTCCTCATATATATGCAAAATCCTATTAAGATCGGACCACTATACCATATAGCTGCCATAGGAACGAAAATTAAGTTGTATGAAAAAACATTTTGTTTTTCAAGATTTCTTGATCAAACCAAATTAAGATCGGGCTACTATATCATATATCTGCCAGAGGAGCGATCGGTCGAAAACTAGGTTTTTGATTAAAATCCTTTTTGTTTATCAAGATATCTTGACCAAACTCGGCATTAACTATTTTCCCTGTGCTTCTTAGATACGGGCAAAGCACTGTGAGCATTATGAAAAGGTTGGGTCTGCAAGGGTATTAGATCTTCGGCGTGCCGAAGATAGCCTTTCTTTCTCGTTTTTTTTTTGTTTTTGTTTTTTTTTTTTTTTTGATATTTGAATAAAAGAACATTTTTGGAAGTAATAAATGTTTTATCTAAAAATGTTATATTTATATGGTTATATATATTTTATTATATATATTTTATATATATATTTTTTTTATATTCTGTTTTTGTTTTGTATTTGTATGGCCTTACTATAAAAATGATTATGTATTACAATTTTTTAACCTATCCTTATGAACTTTCTGTTTTTTACCTTATTTATCTTTTATTGTAATGTTATCTCTATCTTCTATTCCTATTATTTCATAGGGGCCTAAATAAACTGGTTCTAATTTATGGCCAGTATCGTTTCTCAATAAAACCTTATTTCCTACTTTTAATTTAAAGTCGATAACCTTATTATCATAATATTCTTTATTTTTGCCTTATGTTTTTCTAACATTATCCTAGCTCTTTTATATGCGTGTTCTAGTCTAAACTTTGTTTCCTTAGCGAAATCATCTATATTATATATAGGGTCAATATTATCTATTTTATTAAAATATTTTGGCAAGTTGCAATGTTTGCCGAAAACGAACTCAATAATTGTGTGCCATAGAGGGGGTCGTGTCGAAACAGTAAACAAAATATTGGAGCCATACATCCCAATCAGTCTTATCAACAGATATATAAGAATATATATGTATTCGTTGAAAGTTCTATGACTTCTTTTTACTGTTCCAACTGTCTAGTGGTGGTGTGCTGTAGACGTTAAACTGTCTATCTTTAGGTATTTGCACAGGTCATTAATAATATAATTTTTATATTCAGTTCCCATGTCCGAAATGAACGTCTTCATTGGACAGAACTTCAGTATAAAAGATTCAAATATTGCTCTTGCAACTGTCTTAGCGGATTTGTTTGGTACTGGAATAGCTACAAGATATTTTGTTAAATCGCATATAATTGTAATTGCATATTCGTTTCCATTTTCGGATTTTGGTAGTGGACCCATAGTGTCCACTATCACTCTGTCGAACGCATTTATCAGCGTTTCCGTAATGGTCAGAGGTGTTTTTGTGTGGGTCGTCGTTTTCGACTTTTAGGACATCTACGTATGTATTTGGTTATATGACGTGTCATATCTTTCCAGTAGTAGTGTCTTTTTATTTTAGATAGCGTTCTTGAAATGCCAGTATGACCTCCTTGTATAGGATGAAATGTAAACAGTATCGCTTCTTGATCTTTTTCATTTTCTATTATGGTCACCGGCTTGAGTAGCGCTACTCGTAATGATTTTAATGTTTTGTTGCCCATATTTTTAAAAGATTCAATTGAAATTAATTCAAATATCTTATCGCTCGGTGCCAGTTTGAATTGGCTGATCTCATGTATACCGGCTTCTTTTTCAAGCCTTTGGAAAAACTGACCTAATGTCAGTCAAATGTTCCATTGGTGTACAGATCGCTAACATCAATTCTTGCTATAATTTTTCTTCCATGCCACTACTTTTCGTACTTCGTCATTACAAATGACTTCATATACGTTGGGCTTAGAAGCGTTGTCAAGAGTTTGCATAGGCAAATCTACTTGATCTTTTCCTGCGCAGGAGTTTTTCTGTTTACTTTGGTGCCTGGTAGTGACTTTCAGGACTTTAACTTGTAAGTCTTTGAGTTCTTGAATGGTTATTCTTGATAACGCATCCGCTACATAGTTATCTTTACCCTTTAGATATTCAACCGTAAAATTATATTCCTCAAACTCAAGCCTCATACGTATAAATTAGGAACTTGGATTGACCATTGAAAATAAATATATAAGTGGTCTATGATCGGTTTTGACAGTAAAATGTCTACCATAAATATATGGTCTGAAATGTGTTATTGCCCAATTAATTGCTGTTAGTTCCTGTTCCGTCGTACTCTTGTTACTTTCTCCCTTGGTGAATGATCCGGATGCATATGCAACTGGAAGTTGGAGTCCGTTGTGGTTTTGAGTTAAAACCGCTCCAGACGCTTGCTTACGCGCATCCGTTATTATACAAAATTCTTTTGTGAAGTCTTTGTATTGTAACAGAGTCGGTTTAATAAGCTGAGATTTTAAGTATAAAAACGCATTTTGACATTTATCCGTCCATTCAAATGGAACATTCTTTTTATTTAGTCTTGTTATGTGCTGTTGCCCAAGCAGGTGGTGGTGATTTTGTGTATAAAAGCCACTTAATGTGGGCTATCCTTTTATTTATTTTAGTTTTCTGACCACCCCTATGTTTTCCCATTGGCGCACTCTACTCACTCAGTAATTTGTAGTTTTCCGGTCCACGATCCTCGTCAACTGCCTTCAGGCAGGCTGATTGACTTGGGTTTTTTGAATGTCTTTATTCAAAGTAAATATAATGCACTTAGCCTATGGATACATGTATGTATATACTAATGCTGTTATTGGTTAACAGCTACAAAGAGAGGGATAGTGAGTAGCTTGCATATGCCTGTGTTAGTGAGCATATATGTTGCTCATGGAATGCGCTCTGACGGAGCGTGGGATGTGCAGCGTAGGCATAAACGGTCAGCTAGAGAGGTTAGTGAACTGCGCTGCGTAATTCGAGCCAGAGCCAATTTATAAAGTGGCTCTGTGGTTGTTTTATGTATAATTGTTATTGTATGCGACAAAGTGCAGGGTGGCTGGTCGGTCGTAGCCAATTTGGGAGTTGCAACAGCTCTATGGGAGTGGAAAATATCAAAAGGGCCACGGATTTCTTAAGGAACACTACAGATTAACACTGCGGCGCCACCGGCACATTGCGGCTGAGTCTGCACCCCGCGACCGCGTGTTTAACCATTAGTAACGAAGCTACTTGCTTGATCTACTTCTAATTTGCCGCCCTTTTTGATTAACGGAGTGTCTCCAGCAAGGCATAGGACCGCTTAAGTGTCCGCAGATCGAGATCGGATATACGTTGCTAAGAAAATAGCCTCCAAGAGTTCGCACTTCGTGTGCGCATGAGGGCGATTGGTTGGAATTTTTGCGTACACGCTTCGATCTAAATGCTTATGCCTTAATATTTAAAAACCTCTTTCGTTTTGCTTAAATTATGAAAGTAATATAAAAGTGACTGCATTGAAAATTCATTTCGTTAACAAATCAATATAGTCAAGATCTATCATATTTTGTAATTTTTGAAATCGACCATTTAAAGTAACTTATTAATGTTAGAATGTTATACTTAAACTAAACGGAAATCTAAGTGCCATGACAATTAGGCGATGAGTGTACGGTATTATTTGTAAATAGATAAAATAATTTTAATTGCTCCACAGATATTACCACCATGCTAATGATGGGCCCATCGTACGCATCGATGGATTTATTTGTTTAATTTTGTGAGTATGCAATGGCCACATAAGCCAGCAAAAGAATTTGAAATATTGGATAATAATTGTAATTCGGCAAGCCTTCAGCACTACCCGATATAGGAAATGCGTGTTATTTGAAACTACCGTCTCCAAGGCCCATTATCCATTGTCAAGCAGCATGATTTCTGTTTTCGATCATTTATTAGGATTACGTTCAGTATATAGACTCTTTTGTAACCATGACACAGTGTCGACCAAGCGTTAGTGCTTTTTATATAAGTTTTCTTTTTATGATTTTTATACATTATATGAAGCATATAGGTAATAAATAATATGAAAATTGGAATGAATATGTTTAACTAAAACTTTCGTGGTTCGTCGCCAGTACCTTAGGAGACTTAATGTGTGCAAAACGAATAAGGGGTGGCCGTGACTTTCTCCGTGCCAGCAAGGTAGGGTGGGTACAGACCGTAGGGCTACTAACATCTTTGATACCCTACAACCAAATCGAACCTCTTAACCGTCGACGACTGACATAGCACCCGTTACCATTCGCAGCCACGATATTGTTGGACTCGTAGTTTTGACCATTTCTTTTTGTTAAAGTGCACTTATCATTGTGCTAGTGTGTAGCATAGTAGGATGACGAAAGAACCCAGAAGACTAGAAGTGCACGACTTCTTTGGTCCGCAATCGGCCACCATATTACCTTCTTCTAAATCTAATATATTTTCTTACAGGCCAATTTAGGCTTAGGGTATTTTATCAAGAATTATAGTAATTCGGAATTTTCAAAAGCTTTGATCTGCTCATTTAACAATTCGTTTATGTCAATGCTGTCCAGGATAAGAGGGCTGATCAGATATTGTTAGCAAGGGTTACGGAACGAATTAAGTCTTCAAGATTTGTGGTTATCATTCTGTTCTTCGTCAAGATTGCTGCATAAAAATGCTCAACTTCAGCATCTGGTTTGAGGATTGCATTAAGTGCCTTTGAAAATTCATTAAGTCTTGTTTGGAATTTACTGTTGATCTCGATTTGTCTATTTTCTGTATCTATTAACTGAATTCTATTAATTGAACTCTATCTGCTCCCAGTCATCAAAATCTGGGGTTCCTGCAATTACTTTAAGGGCACTGCCTGAACATTCATAGTGGCTATTAGGGTGGCTATGTGGTGGATGTCAGTTTTCAGTACCTGTTTCATGTGGTCTTTCGGTAGTTTGTCTATCAGTTTCCATGTCTCGTCGATGTAGATTTCGAACGATGTCAAGTTTGTCGTGTGTCCCATGTAGTTAGTTCTGTTGTCAAACGGTCAATTTTTGAGCCGCGCGATGGGCGCGATTATGCTCAGCTATAGCTATTTCTCTCTGTTCTGTTGTGTCTGAGATGTCTATTACAAAATTTTTTGAATGTCGGAACGTTGTCGAGAGAAATTCTTTGACCGGTCTATGTTGAATAAAGGCCAACATGGGAAGCTCGCAATATATTGCGTTAGTTACCTCGGCGTTTGCATCTTCTTGCAGAGTTTCCATCGGTGTGCTCCGATCGGAAAACTGTATGACATGTCGAGTTTTTGTCTTGAATAAGATATAAGTCTTGTGCTGAGGGATAGGGCTTCTTTCCAGTATGATCTGGTTTCGGAAGCAGTTGACTGGCTTATCTGTCGTCGCAATTGTGTAAGTTAGAGACTCTTCACTGTGGATTGTAGCAGCATCGGATTCTGCTGAGTCCTCCCAGGCGTTGATATTTTGGCGAGAAAGGGCGTCTGCCACGAGGTTTTCTTTGCCTGGTTTTTAGATTATGTTTGCGTTATGTTCGTCAACAAAGGCTTTCCAGCGTTTTATCTTAGCGTTCGGATTCTTATCCAATACGGCAAATGTCAACGGTCTGTATAGATGTTCAGATTTTTAACTCCAGATGTATACCTCCATACAAGTAATTTCTGAGATTTTTCAATGCCCACACAATGGGCAGAAGATCTCGCTCATTTGTGGCAAAGTTTATCTCATTGTCTCGCAGTGTGCGCAAGATCATTGTTATAGGGCGACCGCCCTGGGACAGCACTGCTCCAAGCCCTTGGCCTGACGCGTCTGACGTTAAGTCAAATGGCTTTTTGAAATCAGGATGTGATAACATCACATACTCGAAGGTTAGCAACTCTTTTAGCCTGTTGAAGGCATCTAACTGGGCTGGGGTTAATTCGAATTTTACCTTTCTCGAGTGGTTGGCGCTTATTTTTTCATGTTCGCCTTTTAAAATCTCTGTTAGGGGTCTTGCGATGCTGGCGAATCCCGCTATAAAGCATCTGTAATAACTTGCTAATCCGCCTCTGCATACGGTGCAAATATTTCACACTCTTTTTGAAGAATTTGGACTTTGGAAACCCTAATGCCTGCGTCCCTAAGGCTTTTCAAGACCCACTCAATGTGCTTGATGAGGTCTTCCTTGTTAGGGGAGAAAATTATTACGTTATCTACATAGACGTAACGAGTTTCCCCAATCTGGTCCCTGAGGACGTCATCTATTGCCCTGTGGAAGATGCTAGGGGCGTTTTTTAGCCCAAATGGAAGCGTGCAAAATTCATAATTCATGCTTTGTTTACAGAGAATACAGTCTTTTGTGTGTTGTGAAATACTGGGCCTCAGTCATATTTGACAATATAGTCGAAATTGTTGGGATAGGGTATTTATCGTCGGTTGTCTTTTCATTTAACTTCCGAAAATCAATTACCAGACGCTTTTTTTTTTGTGGCCTAACTCGTCGACACTTTTTTGTCGACGACCCATTTTGGGTGGTATATGGTGACTTTGAGGGTCTAATTATGCCGTTCGCCAGTAGTCGTTTAACTTCTGCGTTGACAAATTCAGACATGCCCATTGGGTATGGGTATAACTTAGAATATATCGGTTCGCCGTCCGTTCGGATTGTGGAGATAGTGTTTATATTATAGGGCAGAGATTCGTTAATGTCTGCAAAGGCGTTAGCCATTCGGTTAATCAGAAAGTGGGATTGACTGCAGCGGGAAAATCCGCGTCACTAATTTGGAAATAGTTCACTTGTTTGCATGTTGTGAACTCAATTTTTTCTGTCCCTCGGTCGTGTTTTATAGTTATGTTAGTCAAATCTATTTGAGCGCTAATCTGTTTTAACAGGTCATATATATATATATATACTCGGTGCACTAATTAAAGGAAAAAAAAATGAAAAGCTGCAGCAAAGGCATAAAGGCAAGGAAACAAATATAATATATGCAACAAAGATAATACAGATGAACACATAACAGCAACAACAACAACAAAGGCAACCCCAGAAGCAAGACGAACAACCAGAGGACACAAATACAAAGTTTTCGAGTGCTGCTCCTGTCGAGCAAAGGGACGCACCAACGCTGAGAGAGGCGCTTGAGGCGTGTTTAGCCGATGGACCCCGCCCACTCACGATAGCCGAGTATCAGACACGGCAACAGCCAAAACAGAAGGCGAAGAAGAAGAGAGCCGAACAACGCAATAAGTTCCTGCAAAAAACGCAGGCTTATTCTGGATCTATTGAAGACAGCAAACAACGAGGGAGAACGCAACACCTATAAGGAGCGCCTGGACCAAGTGAACAAGACACTTTGCAGAAGAGCAAAGCAACGCAAACGGGCTTCATTTATGCCAGTGCCTGTGTTTGCCAATATATATAAGCTCTTATCAAACCGATGCATTTATTGCTGCTTGAAAAATACTAAACACTCTTCGGCTATATACTAACACATACGGTTGGACCATTAAATAAAAATTGTCAGCCAACCGTAAGCCTAACTAACAAAAATTCACTTCCTTAGTAAGAGGTTCAAGTCGGGAGCTCCCGACTAGGGAATACCCTCCCATTCCAACACCAGATGCAGTTCGCGCATCGCGCTCGTTTGAAGTAATAAAGATAAATTAAAAAAAAAATGTTCCTTTGGCAGGATTCGAACTCGAAACTGACCGTATTACTTGCTGACGACTCTACTCAACAGACAAACCAGCAAAAAAAAAAAATAAACAAGAAAAAAATAGTTTCCCAGGTAGGGCTCAAACTCGCGACAGACCGCAACACTTGCTATGCCTCTACTCAACAGCCACACCAATAATTAAGTATCATTGAGAAAAAAACGAATTTACAATGCTGTTAGAATGCGATAGAATGCGAAGCAGACGCGCATGAATTCTTGATGTTTTCGCTAGCTGTGCCATCCAATTGCGCAGTTACATATAAATTTGGTTTTCTCTTAACCGAGCTTAATGAAATTTTCTACAGTTGTATCGATTATCGGAAACAAACTCGATCTGCGCAGGCACTAGGAGCACCTACATATATCAATTTGAGCTCTCTAGCTCTTATAGGTTCTGAGATCCTTGCGTTCATACATACGGACAGACGGACGGACGGACAGACGGACGGACGGACAGGCGGACATGCCTAGATCGACTCGGCTATTGATGCTGATCAAGAATATATATACTTTATGGGGTCGGAGATGCTTCCTTCTGCCTGTTACATACATTTGCATTTTGCACAAATACAATATACCCTTTTTACCCATTTTCAATGGGTTCAGGGTATAAAAAAAGGAATTATGTCATGATTGAAGACAAAATTGATAAAGTATACAACGACTTTCCAGAAAGTCTCTATGCAAAAGGCATAGAGAATTCATATCAGTATATGAGTTCGAATCCAAATATTTAGAAAAATATGGCACAATAACAAGACTACTCCATTCATGTTCTAAAATAGAGGGTGGAATAATCTGGTCGACCTTACCCTACGTCAAAATAAAAACAATTATTGACGAGCATCCGAATCATGGGCAAACAACAATTGTCTTAGTGCGTCTGCATAGGTAGTATCAAAAAATAGCAAGTGTTATTTTATAGCAAAATGGGGGGATAACAATCAAAGGCAGATGATAACACTGCCAATGTAGTTAACGTGGTAGAAGTTGCAGACACCACTCCCCATGTACCGTTAACAAACATACTGCTAATTATACTCATCGTAATAACTTCTGTGAACATCCTTCTGAAAATGTATCTTCTTCATAAAAAATCACAAAGAAAGCGGTTCAAGTAGGGCTTACGACTTAGACAAGTTCTAAGCCGCTGTTTGAATATCATATTCAAGTAGGGGAAGTTCCACATGAACTGGCCAGAAATAGTGGAGAAAATAAAACAGCATAGTGCAAATTTTGATAAGTCATACAAGTGCCTTAATAAAAGCGCAGCAGTTTTGAGACCCACCATAATTAAACACACCGAGATCCTTGTATATGAATACAATGAAATCAGGAGTAAACTGACTACTTTACACAGAATCCAAACTTCACACGTTTCACAACGTCTAAGGGATAATCTGGTAAACTTAAATAAAAAGTATGATCTCAAGCTTTATCTACCATCGGTGTTACAAACACCAGGAACATTTGATAAGTCACTATTGGCAGAATCAACGACAGACGAAAAACTAGAAGATAAAAACACAGTAAACATTGCTCTAACAGTAGTTGTAGTTTTAAAATTAGCCTCATCACTCATACCTGACTTCGATAGAAAGGCAGAGAATTTACAAAGTTTCAAAGACGCATTGAATCTACTTGATTCCCTAAAAGGGGCGCATGAAACAGTAGTAATCAACATAATAAGGACGAAACTTAAAGGCCACGCTAGAAATTTGATAGGTAGTGAGCACACAATTCTTGCCATTATTAATCAATTATCCAAAGCTGTAAAAGGAGAATCTGTAGAAGTTATATCTGCAAAACTCCTTAATCTGCAGCAATAGAGCAAAACGGCAAATCAGTATACCCAAGAAGTAGAAAAATTGACCCAGTCTCTTGAAGAAGCTTATATCAATGATGGTCTAAGCCCAGAACTAGCTAAGAAATACAGTTTGATATTAGCTGTAAAGGCCATGACGCAAAATTGCGCCATTGATAAGGTAAAACTTATCATGCAAGCAGGCACCTTCCATACCATGAACGAAGCGGTATCAAAAATAGTAAATAGATGCAAAGAAGCCACTGGGCAGTCCTACAGTATCTTGGTCTGCCAGAATTACTCTCAGCGCAGCGGAAACCGCGGTCGAGGTAGTTACAGGGGAAGGGCAACTGGCTTATATGGTAACAACTCATACGGCCGTGGCTACTACCGCGGTGGTAATAATAATAATAACAGAGGCCGTGGAGGATCTAGAGGCCCTAATCGTAATAACAATAACAACAGAAACAACGTAAGGGTAGCCCAAAATAATTCGGGAAACCAACAACCCCCTTTAGATACACAGAATAAATAAAAGTTCATTCGGTAAACTTCAATCTCAATATTTTTGTCTTGTAAAAGGGGTATAATGTTTTTGTGCAAAATATAAATGTATGTAACAGGCAGAAGGAAGCATCTCCGACCACATTAAGTACATATATTCTTGATCAGCATCAATAGCCGAGTCGATCTAGCCATGTCCGTCCGTCTGTCTGTCCGTCCGTCCGTCTGTCCGTATGTATGAAATCCAGTTGAATAACACTAGACATTCAAGGTATAGAGCTACAAGCAGGCAAATATATAATTTCTCATAATTTTCATATAGTTGATGCAAATTTCGGTGTACCGTGTGACGGAATAATAGGCATAGATTTCATTAAAGGTCTTAAATGCAAAATAGACCTAGAACCGTCCGAAGGTTGGTTTATAATAAGACCAAACAATATAAATGTCCAACTTTATGTTCCAATAACTTACAGTTCTGGTAACAATTCAATACTTCTACCTGCAAGATCAGAAGTTGTCCTGAAGAAGATGGTATATTAATCCCAAATCAGGAAATTAAACCTGGTATTTACGTTAAGCACAGTTGCAACACAAAAGAATATATATGTCCGATTTCTTAGTACGAACAATAAAGACCAAATAATTAATATAAATAATCTAAACTTTGAACCACTTTCGAACTACCATTTGCCAGTTCAAACCACTCCAGAAAACAGGAAAAAACACAGTAATAGCTCAATTAAGTAAAAACTTTCCAAAATAATTTAAACCACAATTAATAGAATTATGCACCAAGTATAGTGATGTATTCGGACTTGAAACCAATTCTATAAAAACAATTAATTTTTATAAACAAAAATTGATATTGAAGAATTCTGAACCAATTTATATTAAAAACTATCGAAGCCCGCATAGTCAGGTAGAAGAAATTTAAAAACAAGTAGGCAAATGAATCTCCGACAAAATTGTCGAACCATCAGTTTCAGAATACAATAGCCTACTAGTTCCAAAGAAAGCACTTCCAGGCTCAGAAGATAAGAAATGGCGATTATTAATTGACTATCGTCAGATTAATAAAAAACTGTTGTCTGATAAATTTCCACTACCCAAAATTGATGATATTTTAGATCAACTAGGTAGAGCAAAATATTTTTCATGCCTTGACTTAATGTCAGGCTTTCACCAAATTGAACTTGAAAAAAGTTCAAGAAATATAACGTCATTTTTTACGAGCAATGGCTTATATCTTTACGCGAAATGTCAAAAAGCGAATATAACAACGCATACTAAAACTCCTCTTATACTGACAGAAACACCAATAAGTTCTTTCGACAGAGTGATAGTGGGCACATTGGTCCCCTACCTAAATCTGAGAATGGAAATGAGAATATAGTCACACTAATATGTGATTTAACCTAATGTTAGAATAACCGATTTAACACATTTTCACGTCATTTATATAATCATTTTGGCACATATAGTTAAATATATGTATTTATGTGGGTACTTTGTTTTCCAATGGTGCAAAAAAAAATGTTTAACTAATTTATTCGGGTAGTTTTGATGGCTTTTTGCCACCGCTTCTGGCAGTGTTCTTTCGTCCGGTTTTTTTTTTTTTTCTCTGTAAAGATATAAGAAATGTTAATATTGTCTATACTTATAGGATAATGCAATCAATTACACGCACTTTTTGAAGAAAGAGAAAAGTCCGTTTAATTGTCTGTTGATGGGGAAAGAAAGGCGACACAGGCTAATGTGGGCTAACAAGTAGCCAATATGGGGGGACGAGGTAAGGTGATCGTCTCAGGTAGGTCGGACACGCCTGGAACCGGGGCCTGATCTGGAAGATTCAAATGGATTAAAATTGTCTTTTGTTGTTTTGTATTAGATTCTGACCTTTGTTGTTTTCATGGATTTGAAGTTCCAACCGATTATTGTAGTTCAATTATTTGTATATCCAGCTGTTCAATGTTACTAATTTTTGTAGTGCAAATTGCTATAGTATTGTAATTGTCCGTTCGTACAGATGTTTAATGTAGCACTTTGATATCGATTGTGCTGCCTGCGGACTACCCCTAGACAATCGATGAACCAGCCAGCTCGTCCCAAAGGGAAAGAGCAGAAGCACACGGCTTTATTGAAGTCGGTGAGGAACTTAAAAAAATAAAATAAAATATCAATGCGGGTACGTAGAAAAATTTCCTTCGGCTTTAGGATCCACACCGCAGCGTGTAGTGGGATCCGAGAAGCACGACTGTGGCAGATATTACCAGAATATACACGAGTATGGGAAGTTTTTCTTGTCGTTGTGTGCTGGCAGTAAACAAGCGAGCTTCGGCGACAAGTGACCCTGGACGATAAAGATTCGATCACACAGCATGCCCCAATAGTACCCAGCAATGCAACAAAAGCCAACTAGCCTTCTAGTAGCGTTCCGTGGATACCATTCGTCAATCAAACTGACTAACTGAGCATTTGACGCGTGCGCTTGGATTTTAGTTAGCCACTGTTAGGATTTGTTTTCGTTCCCCCAAATAATATGAAACATCACTAAAAACATAGAAACTATTTTTCGTGAGTTATTTTTGTTCTCGGTATGAATTTATTTCTTTATTTATTAATATGGGTACGGTTTTGGTGTCGATAGTGAGATGCCGATATTTATTTATAGTTGAGAAGTTACTGGTATTAATTTATTTCTTTATTTATTACTATAGGTACGATTTTGGTGTCGATAGTGAGTTGCCGATATTTATTTATTTATAATTTAGAAGTTACTGGTAGGTTCATCGACCAGTATTAAGATTTGAAGGTTTTTCAACAGATTAGTTATACCTAAGGAACAGGTGAAGAGAAAAGGAGGAGCGGAGATCCTACCAAAGCCAGTAGAAAGCAGGAATACAAATTTAAACAATATGGATAATAATAGGGATAAGGATAGGATAAACGGGTCTTACTATATGATGAACATGTTCGGGCACACATATTGGTCCGAAAAAGAATTTTTGGTGAGTGACAGCTGGATTGAATAACGCTGGCCTCCCAACGAGTGGTGAAGGCTCGGGTGCGTTTCCGAGGCGCCAGCTTATTGAAGCTACGAAACGAGAGGGAAGCTTGCAAACACGTGTGTTTTGAGACGTGGAAGTCGCTGGGAACAAAATGAAAGGTTTGTTGGACACGGGAGCTGAATTCAGTCTGCAGGGAGGAGGATGCCGGGAGTTACTGGAGGAATTGGGAAAAGGGATTCGAAAAGGATGGTCTAGGGAAGACGCCATTGTTGCAACATCGGATACAGCTGATCGACGGATCCAGAACCCATAAAGGGCAGGCGCCATTGTCACCTGCCAAGCAGGAATTTATGCTGAATTTAGGCGTCATCGAGGAGAGCGACAGCCCCTGGACCAACCGGACGACGTTAGTGATAAGGCCTAGGAAAAACAAGTTTTGCTTAGACGCCCGGAAGCTCAATAGAGTGACGGTGAATGACGCTTAACCGCCGCCATGCATCGAGGGCATCTCGTCGCTCATCGTTGTGACCCAGTTTATATCAAGCTCCGATGTCGGTTCACGCCGATTTAAAAAGACATTTTTTTATCCAGTCCGACACATCTCACTTCGGTGTGGGAGCCATGTTGTTCCAGCTGGATGACGAGCAGCTGGTGAAGCCTATGGCATTCTTTTCGGCGAAGCTCAACAAGCACCAGATAAACTATTCAGTGACGGAGAAGGAGTGCCTAGCAGCCAAACTGGCCATACCCCGATTCCGACCGTACGTGGAAATGATGCCGCTCACGGTAATCCCCGACCACGCAAGCCTGCAGTGGCTTATGGGTTTCAATGACTTAAGCGGGAGATTGGCCAGGTGGTGGACTGGATCTGCAAGCGTTCCCTTTTCTATACGATAGTGGAAGGGAGCAGATATCGTCGTCGCCGACACATTGTCCCGAAGCGTGGAAAAGATGGAATTGACCCCGGAGCATCTGCTGGGATTCCAGGCCCATTTCGAGACCGCTGAGTATCGAGAGCTGGTAAACGAGGTGATAAGCCAACATCGGGAATTACCGGATTTGAGAGTGCAGATTGAACTCTTATTTAAGAAGATCTACATTGACTTCTTGGGGAAATATCCACGGCCAAAACGAGGGTGGTTCGGGGAGATGCTACTTTGCATCCGACTTCGGCCTTTATCTATTTAATTTTTACTATTAATTCCAAACAGATAAGACCCGAGTTTTAGTTCTGTGCGTGTACTTTAAGCTGCAGTTTAAGAAGAATAGTGATGGTAATGAACATGGATGATTAGTGAATTTTTAAAAAGTATTTTAAAGTGACAAAATTAATTGACGTTCTGCTGCGAACAGAGGGTATGCGTGGATATTTGTCGTCGTAGACCACCTTTCAAAGTTCACATTCCTGAAGGCCATGAGGAAAGCCACCGCAGCAGAAGTTGTCAACTTCCTAGTACATGAAGTGTCTTTCAAATTTGGCTAGCCTGAGGTGATCAATTCGATTAATAGGCGGCAATTTATTTCCAAGTTGTTTGAGGCAATGGTCCTGCCATTTGGCACTACGCACCTGACCACCCCCACTTACCTCAAAGTAACGCCGCCGAACGCGTGAACTGAATGGTACTGGTAGAGATCAGAAATATTTGGATTGGAGGGACAGGCTCGCCGTAATCCAGAGTCAAGTCAAGGAACACCTGCGCACCGCGTACAAGCGAAGTTCCCAACGCTATGAGCAACGCGCGCGTCCATTCCATCTGGAGCCGGGACAGGAAGTATGAAGGCGCAACTTCTCACTCAGTCGCTTTGGCAAAACTTTCAGTGCCAAGTTCGCCCTGGAATTTTTGAAGAGCCGCGTCGTCCGAGCCGTGTTAGACGATCTTCATGGATGTGTGCAAGAAGTCTTTCACGGATAATATTAACGGCTATAAACGTAGTCTGCTCACCTCCTCGCCAGGCATTGGCGGTAGCAGTGCCCGTCCTTTTGGTCACTGTTGCGTCTGGGGTAATCGTCGTGGGTGTGGCCTACGTTGGGCGTTCGTTATTAGCCGGCTGGGTGGGCCAATGTAGGAGATGTACAAGCAAATAGCGTGAGGGTGGCAAGGCCCGCCTTACGATCCACTGCGCTGAGCGGGAAAATGCCGAAGAGAGACTACGATTGGCCACCCAATTCGCTCAGAGAGAGAGAGTGGAAAGAGACCGGATTCCCTTCACAATGCCCTTGGCCATCAACTGGGCCATTGACCCAGAATTTGCAGCTGTTCTCATAGGCAGCCACGATGACAATTTTTTTAATGCACCGGCATCGATTATTTTGCTACCCTTTAATCCTTTAAATTCACAAAAAGCTAAAGCTATCCCACGTAGTCTATGGTCCGGGGCAGCGACATCGACAGCTTGGACACTTGGTGCGCGCATGCCGGTGTCATATTACGTCGATCGCAATGTTACAGCGTTCGCTACTTTGTAGCGCACATATCCGCTCTTGCGACTCTCTGTGAATCATTTGTGTTAACTCCTCCCTTGGTCAAATGCAGGCCGTCCTCGGATTTCTGTAATGTTAAAGTCAATGCTTCGGCTAGCTCGGTTTGGCGTCTGATTTTCAGACGGCGGCGAACAAGACAGATGAGGACGTAAAGGAAGGAAACTACGGCCAGGGTAGCGCAGTTGCTCAATATTGGCCTGGCTAGTTTTGGGTTTTTTCTTCAGTGCCCCGTAGTTGTTGGCATACAACGTATTGTTCAAGTAGACCTTGACCTCAAAAGTTAGCATGTAGGTCCCGGAGACTTGTTGGCCGATCCCGTTACTATCTACGACGTTTATGGTTGCGTCATTGAAAATAATCATCCCTTCGTCGATCACAGTAACCGAGTCCAAATGGCCCGGTTGAGTGCTGCATTGCGCGACAGTTCCGGATACAAGTTTTTGAGCACAGGTTGAAATCTGCGTCCTTTTGCAGAAATTAGTGCCCACTGATGAATCGTACTCGCTGACAGCAAAGGTCTTCGTACCACACTCAGCGACCGTATTGCCTTCTTCGAAATTTAAAATTCGGCTATCAAGCTGGACTGGATAAACTTTATTTTTTTGCAAACTAATTTTGGTTTTGGAAACTTAATAAGGAAATACAATAAATTTTCGTTCGGGAATGTTTTGATGTTAGCTACTTCTAAAATATCTGCTACACTGGCATTCGTGAGGTGTTCATTCGTTATTTCATTAACATCAATATCATCCAGAATTGTAGGGCTGATCAAATTAATTTTTGACAAAGTTATTGCGAGTATTAAATCTTCTAAATCTGTTATTATTATTCTATTTTTTGCCAGAATTGTTTATTACAAATGTTCCGTGTCCAGACTGTCTGTTTTCTAAATGGCGTTTAAGGAGTTTTTAATTTCGTTAAGCTCACTTCGAATTTTGGTGTTTATTTCTATCTGGTTATTTACTGAATGTACGAGCTGACCTTGCTTGAACTTAATTTGTTCTCAAGCGTTAAAATCAGGATTCCTGCTATTACCTTTAGTGCGGTGCCTAGTATATTTAGACTACGAGCATGACGATGGTGAACCTTTATTGTTGCCAGTAGTGTCTCTATGTGTCTCAGGTCCGTGGCGATAATCTGTCTCATGTGCTCTTTATTGAAGAAGTCTATGGTATTTCTGGTCTCGTCGGCGTAGATTTTATATGCTGTTACGTTATTTGTATGTCCTAAGTAACCGTATTCGTCCCAAACGGACAAACGACATTTTTTGGCATGCATCGATAAATTTTTTTAAGTTTGCCATAGTCCAACCTATTGATTCAAGAGCGATCGTAGACATCAAAGCACCGATACCTCAATTAATAAACATCTTTCCAAAAATAAATATCATCTATTGTAACAACGAAAAGTTACTCAACTCTGAAACCATGAAATCCATTGCAAAAAATTTCGAAATTGCACGGTGTATGAAGATCGATCGGAAGATACACGACACCATAGACCTTATACCTTACACCTTAGACCAACTATAGAATACAAAACAGCAATACACTCGGTCATAAACAAAAAATCAGCTGAAGTCATCCATGCAGCCCCAATAGAATTTGAGCACATATCAGGGACCAAATTCAAAAAGCTCAGGCCGAGACGTTGAGGCAAACAAATCCGGACAGAAGTAACAGAGAATTTCAGGCTGGCGACAAAGTTTGGTTAAGAACAAACAAACGACTTGGAAATAAATTGACACCGATATGCTCATAGGAGGTTATAGAGGCCGATATGGGCACGACAGTTCATATTAGGGGGAGGGTGGTCCATAAGGACAGCATTAAGTAAGCAACACCACTTCTCACATTTTTCCGTAGTAATTTAAAAAAACGTACTCCTGACGACCTTTATCTTTGTTATTGACACCTTGAAACTTAACGATTACTCACACTCGAACTATATACCCATAATAGACGGTGACGTGACAATCTGGGACGAATACGGTTACTTAGGACATACAAATAACGTGACAGCATATAAAATCTACGCCGACGAGACCAGAAATACCATAGGCTTCTTCAATAAAGAGCACATGAGACAGATTATCGCCACGGACCTGAAACACATAGAGACACTACTGGCAACAATAAAGGTTCACCATCGTCATGCTCGTAGTCTAAATATACTAGGCACCGCACTAAAGGTAATAGCAGGAATCCTAATTTTAACGCTTGAGAACAAATTAAGTTCAAGCAAGGTCAGCTCGTACATTCAGTAAATAACCAGATAGAAATAAACACCAAAATTCGAAGTGAGCTTAACGAAATTAAAAACTCCTTAAACGCCATTTAGAAAACAGACAGTCTGGACACGGAACATTTGTAATAAACAATTCTGGCAAAAAATAGAATAATAATAACAGATTTAGAAGATTTAATACTCGCAATAACTTTGTCAAAAATTAATTTGATCAGCCCTACAATTCTGGATGATATTGATGTTAATGAAATAACGAATGAACACCTCACGAATGCCAGTGTAGTAGATATTTTAGAAGTAGCTAACATCAAAACATTCCCGAACGAAAATTTATTGTATTTCCTTATTAAGTTTCCAAAACCAAAATTAGTTTGCAAAAAAAAAAGTTTATCCAGTCCAGCATGATAGCCGAATTTTAAATTTCGAAGAAGGCAATACGGTCGCTGAGTGTGGTACGAAGACCTTTGCTGTCAGCGAGTACGATTCATCAGTGGGCACTAATTTCTGCAAAGGACGCAGATTTCAACCTGTGCTCAAAAACTTGTATCCGGAACTGTCGCGCAATGCAGCACTCAACCGGGCCATTTGGACTCGGTTACTGTGATCGACGAAGGGATGATTATTTTCAATGACGCAACCATAAACGTCGTAGATAGTAACGGGATCGGCCAACAAGTCTCCGGGACCTACATGCTAACTTTTGAGGTCAAGGTCTACTTGAACAATACGTTGTATGCCAACAACTACGGGGCACTGAAGAAAAAACCAGCGGTATCCGCCATGGCCCAAGTCAACGTTACTAGGCATCTTCAACGGCTCAGTTTAGATTCCATCCACGAACTGAGCATGTGAATTTAAAGAATTTTAAAATTTAATGTTATGAGGCTTGCGCTCGCCTTTGACCGCTAACCAAATCGAACATCTCACGCTGCACATCTGGGTAGCAAAATAATCGATGCCGGTGCATTAAAAAAATTGTCATCGTGGCTGCCTATGAGAACAGCTGCAAATTCTGGGTCAATGGCCCAGTTCCGGTCTCTTTCCACTCTCTCTCTCTCTCTCAGAGCGAATTGGGTGGCCAATCGTAGTCTCTCTTCGGCATTTTCCCGCTCAGCGCAGTGGATCGTAAGGCGGGCCTTGCCACCCTCACGCTATTTGCTTGTACACCTCCTACATTGGCCCACCCAGCCGGCTAATAACGAACGCCCAACGTAGGCCACACCCACGACGATTACCCCAGACGCAACAATGACCAAAAGGACGGGAACTGCTTCCGCCAATGCCTGGCGAGGAGGTGAGCAGACTACGTTTATAGCCGTTAATATTATCCGTGAAAGACTTCTTGCCCACGTCCCTGAAGATCTTA
>JAEIGF010000472.1:0-38178 GCA_018903485.1 Drosophila littoralis
TTTTGAGCGAGTAATAGGGGGATCTAGAGGCCGAGTCATGAACAAAAAATTCACTCCTAATGAAAGTCAGTTGATTTTTTACCGACTTCTGGGGCTGGGAAATTTCGACCTGTGACTATATGGGATATTTGAGGGTCCCATTTTCACATGAATTTTGACCAAAAATAATATTGCCAAATTTAGATACCGAATTGATCTATAAGTTAAGCCATGAACAAAAAGCCACTCCTTATGAAAAACCAGTTGATTTTTGAACAAGTTCTGGTGGGGTGAAATTTCGACCTGTGACTATATTGGATATTTGAGGGTCCCATTTCCACATGAATTTTGACCAAAAAAATATTGCCAAATTTAGATACCGAATTGATCTATAAGTTAAGCCATGAACAAAAAGCCACTCCTTATGAAAACCAGTTGATTTTTTAACGAGTTCTGGTGGGGTGAAATTTCGACCTGTGACTATATGGGATATTTGAGGGTCCCATTTTCAAGTGAAATTTGACCAAAAATAATATTGCCAGATTTAGATACCGAATTGATCTATAAGTTAAGCCATGAACAAAAAGCCACTCCTTATAAAAACCAGTTGATTTTTGAACGAGTTCTGGTGGGGTGAAATTTCGACCTGTTTCTATATGGCATATTTGAGGGTCCCATTTCCACATGAATTTTGACCAAAAATAATATTGCTAGATTTAGAAACCGAATTGATCTTTAAGTTAAGCCATAAACAAAAGGCCACTCCTCATGAAAACCAGTTGATTTTTGAACGATTTCTGGTGGGGTGAAATTTCGACCTGTGACTATATGGGATATTTGAGGGTCCCATTTTCAAGTGAAATTTACCCAAAATAATATTGTCAGATTTAGATGCCGAATTGATCTAAAAGGCAAGCCATGAATAAAAAGACACTTCTAAAGAAAAGCGGTTGATTTTTGACCGAGTTCTGGTGGTGTGAAATTTCGACCTGTTTCTATATGGCATATTTGACGGTACCATTTTCACATGAATTTTGTCCAAAAATGATGTTGCCAGATTAAGATGCCGAATTGATTTAAAGGCCAAGCCATGAACCCAAAAGCCACCACTTAAGAAAAGCGTTTGATTTTTGAACGAGTTCTGGTGGGGTGAAATTTCGACCTGTGACTATATGGGATATTTGAGGGTCCCATTTTCAAATGAATTTTGACCAAAAATAATATTGTCAGATTTAGATGCCGAATTGATCTAAAAGACAAGCCATGAACAAAAAGACTTTTCTTAAGAAAAGCGGTTGTTTTTTGACCGTCTTCTGGTGCTGGGAAATTTCAACCTGTTTCTATATGGCATATTTGAGGGTCCCATTTCCACATGAATTTTGACCCAAAATAATATTGCCAGATTTAGATACCGAATTGATCTTCAAGTTAAGCCATGAATAAAAAGCCACTCCTTATGAAAACCAGTTGATTTTTGAGCGAGTTCTGGTGGGGTAATTTCGACCTGTGACTATATGGGATATTTGAGGGTCCCATTTTCACATGAATTTTGACCAAAAATAATATTGCCAGATTTAGATACCGAATTGATCTATAAGTTAAGCCATGAACAAAAAGCCACTCCTTATGAAAAGCAGTTGATTTTTGAGCGAGTTATAGGGGGATCTAAAGGCCGAATCATGAACAAAAATTCACTCCTAATGAATGTCAGTTGATTTTTTACCGACTTCTGGGGCTGGGAAATTTCGACCTGTGACTATATGGGATATTTAGGGGTATCATTTTCACATGAATTTTGACCAAAAATGATGTTGCCAGACTTAGATGCCGAATTGATCTATAAGTTAAGCCATGAACAAAAAGCCACTCCTTATGAAAACCAGTTGATTTTTGAACGAGTTCTGGTGGGGTGAAATATCGACCTGTGACTATATGGGATATTTGAGGGTCCCATTTTCACATGAATTTTGACCAAAAATAATATTGCCAGATTTAGATACCGAATTGATCTATAAGTTAAGCCATGAACAAAAAGCCACTCCTTATGAAAACCAATTGAATTTTGAACGAGTTCTGGTGGAGTGAAATTTCGACCTGTGACTATATGGGATATTTGAGGGTCCCATTTTCACATGAATTTTGACCAAAAATAATATTGCCAGATTTAGATACCGAATTGATCTATAAGTTAAGCCATGAACAAAAGGCCACTCATCATGAAAACCAGTTGATTTTTGAACGAGTTCTGGTTCCACATGAATTTTGACTAAAAAGAATATTGCCAAATTTAGATACCGAATTGATCTAGGGGCCGAAAAATGAACAGAAAGCCACTACTTATGAAAACCAGTTGATTTTTGAGCGACTTATGGGGGTGATCTAGAGGCCGAGTCATGAACAAAAAGCCACTCCTTATGAAAAGCAGTTGATTTATGACCGAGTCCTGATAGTTGAAAATTTCGACCTGTGACTATATGGGATATTTGAGGGTCCCATTTTCAAATGAATTTTGACCAAAAATAATATTGTCAGATTTAGTTGCCGAATTGATCTAAAAGCCAAGCCATGAACAAAAAGACACTTCTTAAGAAAAGCGGTTGATTTTTGACCGTCTTCTGGTGCTGGGAAATTTTGACCTGTTTCTATATGGTATATTTGAGGGTCCCATTTCCACATGAATTTTGACCAAAAATAATATTGCCAAATTTAGATACCGAATTGATCTATAAGTTAAGCCATGAACAAAAAGCCACACCTTATGAAAACCAGTTGATTTTTGAACGAGTTCTGGTGGGGTGAAATTTCGACCTGTGACTATATGGGATATTTGAGGGTCCCATTTTCACATGAATTTTGACCAAAAATAATATTGCCAGATTTAGATACCGAATTGATCTTTAAGTTAAGCCATGAACAAAAGGCCACTCATCATGAAAACCAGTTGATTTTTGAACGAGTTCTGGTGGGGTGAAATTTCGACCTGTGACTATATGCGATATTTGAGTATCCCATTTTCAAATGAATTTTGACCAAAAATAATATTGCCAGATTTAGATACCGAATTGATCTTCAAGTTAAGCCATGAATAAAAAGCCACTCCTTATGAAAACCAGTTGATTTTTGAGCGAGTTCTGGTGGGGTAATTTCGACCTGTGACTTGATGGGATATTTGAGGGTCCCATTTTCACATGAATTTTGACCAAAAATAATATTGCCAGATTTAGATACCGAATTGATCTTCAAGTTAAGCCATGAATAAAAAGCCACTCCTTATGAAAACCAGTTGATTTTTGAGCGAGTTCTGGTGGAGTAATTTCAACCTGTGACTATATGGGATATTTGAGGGTCCCATTTTCACATGAATTTTGACCAAAATAATATTGCCAGATTTAGATACCGAATTGATCTATAAGTTAAGCCATGAACAAAAAGCCACTCCTTATGAAAACCAGTTGATTTTTGAACGAGTTCTGGTGGGGTAATTTCGACCTGTGACTATATGGGATATTTGAGGGTCCCATTTTCACATGAATTTTGACCAAAAATAATATTGCCAAATTTAGATACCGAATTGATCTATAAGTTAAGCCATGAACAAAAAGCCACTCCTTATGAAAACCAGTTGATTTTTTAACGAGTTCTGGTGGGGTGAAATTTCGACCTGTGACTATATGGGATATTTGAGGGTCCCATTTTCAAGTGAAATTTGACCAAAAATAATATTGCCAGATTTAGATACCGAATTGATCTATAAGTTAAGCCATGAACAAAAAGCCACTCCTTATGAAAACCAGTTGATTTTTGACCGAGTTCTGGTGGTGTGAAATTTCGACCTGTGACTATATGGGATATTTGAGGGTCCCATTTTCAAATGAATTTTGACCAAAAATAATATTGTCAGATTTAGATGCCGAATTGATCTAAAAGCCAAGCCATGAACAAAAAGACACTTCTTAAGAAAAGCGGTTGATTTATGACCGTCTTCTGGTTCTGGGAAATTTCGACCTGTTTCTATATGGCATATTTGAGGGTCCCATTTCCAAATGAATTTTGACCCAAAATAATATTTCCAGATTGAGATACCGAATTGATCTTCAAGTTAAGCCATGAATAAAAAGCCACTCCTTATGAGCGAGTTCTGGTGGGGTAATTTCGACCTGTGACTATATGGGATATTTGAGGGTACCATTTTCACATGAATTTTGTCCAAAAATGATGTTGCCAGATTAAGATGCCGAATTGATTTAAAGGCCAAGCCATGAACCCAAAAGCCACCACTTAAGAAAAGCGTTTGATTTTTGAACGAGTTCTGGTGGGGTGAAATTTCGACCTGTGACTATATGGGATATTTGAGGGTCCCATTTTCAAATGAATTTTGACCAAAAATAATATTGTCAGATTTAGATGTCGAATTGATCTAAAAGACAAGCCATGAACAAAAAGACTTTTCTTAAGAAAAGCGGTTGTTTTTTGACCGTCTTCTGGTGCTGGGAAATTTCAACCTGTTTCTATATGGCATATTTGAGGGTCCCATTTCCACATGAATTTTGACCCAAAATAATATTGCCAGATTTAGATACCGAATTGATCTTCAAGTTAAGCCATGAATAAAAAGCCACTCCTTATGAAAACCAGTTGATTTTTGAGCGAGTTCTGGTGGGGTAATTTCGACCTGTGACTATATGGGATATTTGAGGGTCCCATTTTCACATGAATTTTGACCAAAAATAATATTGCCAGATTTAGATACCGAATTGATCTATAAGTTAAGCCATGAACAAAAAGCCACTCCTTATGAAAAGCAGTTGATTTTTGAGCGAGTTATAGGGGGATCTAAAGGCCGAATCATGAACAAAAATTCACTCCTAATGAATGTCAGTTGATTTTTTACCGACTTCTGGGGCTGGGAAATTTCGACCTGTGACTATATGGGATATTTAGGGGTATCATTTTCACATGAATTTTGACCAAAAATGATGTTGCCAGACTTAGATGCCGAATTGATCTATAAGTTAAGCCATGAACAAAAAGCCACTCCTTATGAAAACCAGTTGATTTTTGAACGAGTTCTGGTGGGGTGAAATATCGACCTGTGACTATATGGGATATTTGAGGGTCCCATTTTCACATGAATTTTGACCAAAAATAATATTGCCAGATTTAGATACCGAATTGATCTATAAGTTAAGCCATGAACAAAAAGCCACTCCTTATGAAAACCAATGAATTTTGAACGAGTTCTGGTGGAGTGAAATTTCGACCTGTGACTATATGGGATATTTGAGGGTCCCATTTTCAAATGAATTTTGACCAAAATAATATTGTCAGTTTTAGATGCCGAATTGATCTAAAAGCCAAGCCATGAACAAAAAAGACACTTCTTAAGAAAAGCGGTTGATTTTTGACCGTCTTCTGGTGCTGGGAAATTTCGACCTGTTTCTATATGGCATATTTGAGGGTCCCATTTCCACATGAATTTTGACCAAAAATAATATTGCCAAATTTAGATACCGAATTGATCTATAAATTAAGCCATGAACAAAAAGCCACTCCTTATGAAAACCAGTTGATTTTTGAACGAGTTCTGGTGGGGTGAAATTTTGACCTGTGATTATATGGGATATTTGAGGGTCCCATTTTCACATGAATTTTGACCAAAAATAATATTGCCAGATTTAGATACCGAATTGATCTATAAGTTAAGCCATGAACAAAAGGCCACTCCTCATGAAAACCAGTTGATTTTTGAACGAGTTCTGGTGGGGTGAAATTTCGACCTGTGACTATATGGGATATTTGAGGGTCCCATTTTCAAGTGAAATTCGACCAAAAATAATATTGTCAGATTTAGATGCCGAATTGATCTAAAAGCCAAGCCATGAACAAATAGACACTTCTTAAGAAAAGCGGTTGATTTTTGACCGTCTTCTGGTGCTGGGAAATTTCGACCTGTTTCTATATGGCATATTTGACGGTATCATTTTCACATGAATTTTTGTCCAAAAATGATGTTGCCAAAATAAGATGCCGAATTGATTTAAAGGCCAAGCCATGAACACAAAAGCCACCACTTAAGAAAAGCGTTTGATTTTTTGAACGAGTTCTGGTGGGGTGAAATTTCGACCTGTGACTATATGGGATATTTGAGGGTCCCATTTTCAAATGAATTTTGACCAAAAATAATATTGTCAGATTTAGATGCCGAATTGATCTAAAAGCCAAGCCATGAACAAAAAGATTGACCGTCTTCTGGTGCTGCGAAATTTCGACCTGTTTCTATATGGCATATTTGAGGGTCCCATTTCCACATGAATTTTGACCCAAAATAATATTGCCAGATTTAGATACCGAATTGATCTTCAAGTTAAGCCATGAATAAAAAGCCACTCCTTATGAAAACCAGTTGATTTTTAAGCGAGTTCTGGTGGGGTAATTTCGACCTGTGACTATATGGGATATTTGAGGGTCCCATTTTCACATGAATTTTGACCAAAAATAATATTGCCAGATTTAGATACCGAATTGATCTATAAGTTAAGCCATGAACATAAAGCCACTCCTTATGAAAAGCAGTTGATTTTTGAGCGAGTTATAGGGGATCTAGAGGCCGAGTCATGAACAAAATTCACTCCTAATGAAAGTCAGTAGATTTTTTACCGACTTCTGGGGCTGGGAAATTTCGACCTGTGACTATATGGGATATTTGAGGGTCCCATTTTCACATGAATTTTGACCAAAAATTATGTTGCCAGATTTAGATGCCGAATTGATCTAGAGGCCGAACCATGAACAAAAAGACACTCCTTTAGAAAAGCGGTAGATTTTTGACCGTCTTCTGGTGCTGGGAAATTTCGACCTGTGACTATATGGGATATTTGAGGGTCCCATTTTCACATGAATTTTGACCAAAAATGATGTTGCCAGATTTAGATGCCGAATTGATCTAGAGGCCGAAACATGAACAGAAAGCCACTCCTTATGAAAACCAGTTGATTTTTGAACGAGTTCTGGTGGGGTGAAATTTTGACCTGTGACTATATGGGATATTTGAGGGTCCCATTTTCAAATGAATTTTGACCAAAAATAATATTGCCAGATTTAGATACCGAATTGATCTATAAGTTAAGCCATGAACAAAAGGCCACTCCTCATGAAAACCAGTTGATTTTTGAACGAGTTCAGGTGGGGTGAAATTTCGACCTGTGACTATATGGGATATTTGAGGGTCCCATTTTCAAATGAATTTTGACCCAAAATAATATTGCCAGATTTAGATACCGAATTGATCTATAAGTTAAGCCATGAACATAAAGCCACTCCTTATGAAAAGCAGTTGATTTTTGACCGTCTTCTGGTGCTGGGAAATTTCGACCTGTGACTATATGGGATATTTGAGGGTCCCATTTTCACATGAATTTTGACCAAAAATTATGTTGCCAGATTTAGATGCCGAATTGATCTAGAGGCCGAACCATGAACAAAAAGACACTCCTTTAGAAAAGCGATTGATTTTTGACCGTCTTCTGGTGCTGGGAAATTTCGACCTGTGACTATATGGGATATTTGAGGGTCCCATTTTCACATGAATTTTGACCAAAAATGATGTTGCCAGATTTAGATGCCGAATTGATCTAGAGGCCGAAACATGAACAGAAAGCCACTACTTATGAAAACCAGTTGATTTTTGAGCGAGTTATGGGGGGTGATCTAGAGGCCGAGTCATGAACAAAAAGCCACTCCTTATGAAAAGCAGTTGATTTTTGACCGAGTTCTGATAGTTAAAAATTTCGACCTGTGACTATATGGGATATTTGGGGGTATCATTTTCACATGAATTTTGAGCAAAAATGATTTTGCCAGACTTAGATGCCGAATTGATCTATAAGTTAAGCCATGAACAAAAAGCCACTCCTTATGAAAACCAGTTGATTTTTGAACGAGTTCTGGTGGGGTGAAATTTCGACCTGTGACTATATGGGATATTTGAGGGTCCCATTTTCAAGTGAAATTTACCCAAAAATAATATTGTCAGATTTAGATGCCGAATTGATCTAAAAGCCAAGCCATGAACAAAAAGACACTTCTAAAGAAAAGCGGTTGATTTTTGACCGAGTTCTGGTGGTGTGAAATTTCGACCTGTTTCTATATGGCATATTTGACGGTACCATTTTCACATGAATTTTGTCCAAAAATGATGTTGCCAGATTAAGATGCCGAATTGATTTAAAGGCCAAGCCATGAACCCAAAAGCCACCACTTAAGAAAAGCGTTTGATTTTTGAACGAGTTCTGGTGGGGTGAAATTTCGACCTGTGACTATATGGAATATTTGAGGGTCCCATTTTCAAATGAATTTTGACCAAAAATAATATTGTCAGATTTAGATGCCGAATTGATCTAAAAGCCAAGCCATGAACAAAAAGACACTTCTTAAGAAAAGCGGTTGATTTTTGACCGTCTTCTGGTGCTGGGAAATTTCGACCTGTTTCTATATGGCATATTTGAGGGCCCATTTCCACATGAATTTTGACCAAAAATAATATTGCCAAATTTAGATACCGAATTGATCTATAAGTTAAGCCATGAACAAAAAGCCACTCCTTATGAAAACCAGTTGATTTTTGAACGAGTTCTGGTGGGGTGAAATTTTGACCTGTGACTATATGGGATATTTGAGGGTCCCATTTTCAAATGAATTTTGACCAAAAATAATATTGCCAGATTTAGATACCGAATTGATCTATAAGTTAAGCCATGAACAAAAGGCCACTCCTCATGAAAACCAGTTGATTTTTGAACGAGTTCTGGTGGGGTGAAATTTCGACCTGTGACTATATGGGATATTTGAGGGTCCCATTTTCAAATGAATTTTGACCCAAAATAATATTGCCAGATTTAGATACCGAATTGATCTTCAAGTTAAGCCATGAATAAAAAGCCACTCCTTATGAAAACCAGTTGATTTTTGAGCGAGTTCTGGTGGGGTAATTTCGACCTGTGACTATATGGGATATTTGAGGGTCCCATTTTCACATGAATTTTGACCAAAAATAATATTGCCAGATTTAGATACCGAATTGATCTATAAGTTAAGCCATGAACATAAAGCCACTCCTTATGAAAAGCAGTTGATTTTTGAGCGAGTTATAGGGGATCTAGAGGCCGAGTCATGAACAAAAATTCACTCCTAATGAAAGTGAGTAGATTTTTTACCGACTTCTGGGGCTGGGAAATTTCGACCTGTGACTATATGGGATATTTGAGGGTCCCATTTTCACATGAATTTTGACCAAAAATTATGTTGCCAGATTTAGATGCCGAATTGATCTAGAGGCCGAACCATGAACAAAAAGACACTCATTTAGAAAAGCGGTTGATTTTTGACCGTCTTCTGGTGCTGGGAAATTTCGACCTGTGACTATATGGGATATTTGAGGGTCCCATTTTCACATGAATTTTGACCAAAAATTATGTTGCCAGATTTAGAAGCCGAATTGATCTAGAGGCCGAAACATGAACAAAAAGCCACTCCTTATGAAAACCGGTTGATTTTTGACCGTCTTCTGGTGCTGGGAAATTTCGACCTGTGACTATATGGGATATTTGGGGGTATCATTTTCACATGAATTTTGGCCAAAAATGATTTTGCCAGACTTAGATGCCGAATTGATCTATAAGTTAAGCCATGAACAAAAAGCCACTCCTTATGAAAACCAGTTGATTTTTGAACGAGTTCTGGTGGGGTGAAATTTCGACCTGTGACTATATGGGATATTTGAGGGTCCCATTTTCAAGTGAAATTTACCCAAAAATAATATTGTCAGATTTAGATGCCGAATTGATCTAAAAGCCAAGCCATGAACAAAAAGACACTTCTAAAGAAAAGCGGTTGATTTTTGACCGAGTTCTGGTGGTGTGAAATTTCGACCTGTTTCTATATGGCATATTTGACGGTACCATTTTCACATGAATTTTGTCCAAAAATGATGTTGCCAGATTAAGATGCCGAATTGATTTAAAGGCCAAGCCATGAACCCAAAAGCCACCACTTAAGAAAAGCGATTGATTTTTGAACGAGTTCTGGTGGGGTGAAATTTCGACCTGTGACTATATGGGATATTTGAGGGTCCCATTTTCAAATGAATTTTGACCAAAAATAATATTGTCAGATTTAGATGCCGAATTGATCTAAAAGCCAAGCCATGAACAAAAGACTTTTCTTAAGAAAAGCGGTTGATTTTTGACCGTCTTCTGGTGCTGGGAAATTTCAACCTGTTTCTATATGGCATATTTGAGGGTCCCATTTCCACATGAATTTTGACCCAAAATAATATTGCCAGATTTAGATACCGAATTGATCTTCAAGTTAAGCCATGAATAAAAAGCCACTCCTTATGAAAACCAGTTGATTTTTGAGCGAGTTCTGGTGGGGTAATTTCGACCTGTGACTATATGGGATATTTGAGGGTCCCATTTTCACATGAATTTTGACCAAAAATAATATTGCCAGATTTAGATACCGAATTGATCTATAAGTTAAGCCATGAACAAAAAGCCACTCCTTATGAAAACCAGTTGATTTTTGAACGAGTTCTGGTGGGGTGAAATATCGACCTGTGACTATATGGTCCCATTTTCACATGAATTTTGACCAAAAATAATATTGCCAGATTTAGATACCGAATTGATCTATAAGTTAAGCCATGAACAAAAAGCCACTCCTTATGAAAACCAGTTGATTTTTGAACGAGTTCTGGTGGGGTGAAATTTTGACCTGTGACTATATGGGATATTTGAGGGTCCCATTTTCACATGAATTTTGACCAAAAATAATATTGCCAGATTTAGATACCGAATTGATCTATAAGTTAAGCCATGAACAAAAGGCCACTCCTCATGAAAACCAGTTGATTTTTGAACGAGTTCTGGTGGGGTGAAATATCGACCTGTGACTATATGGGATATTTGAGGGTCCCATTTTCACATGAATTTTGACCAAAAATAATATTGCCAGATTTAGATACCGAATTGATCTATAAGTTAAGCCATGAACAAAAAGCCACTCCTTATGAAAACCAGTTGATTTTTGAACGAGTTCTGGTGGGGTGAAATTTTGACCTGTGACTATATGGGATATTTGAGGGTCCCATTTTCACATGAATTTTGACCAAAAATAATATTGCCAGATTTAGATACCGAATTGATCTATAAGTTAAGCCATGAACAAAAGGCCACTCCTCATGAAAACCAGTTGATTTTTGAACGAGTTCTGGTGGGGTGAAATTTCGACCTGTGACTATATGGGATATTTGAGGGTCCCATTTTCAAGTGAAATTCGACCAAAAATAATATTGTCAGATTTAGATGCCGAATTGATCTAAAAGCCAAGCCATGAACAAATAGACACTTCTTAAGAAAAGCGGTTGATTTTTGACCGTCTTCTGGTGCTGGGAAATTTCGACCTGTTTCTATATGGCATATTTGACGGTATCATTTTCACATGAATTTTGTCCAAAAATGATGTTGCCAGATTAAGATGCCGAATTGATTTAAAGGCCAAGCCATGAACACAAAAGCCACCACTTAAGAAAAGCGTTTGATTTTTGAACGAGTTCTGGTGGGGTGAAATTTCGACCTGTGACTATATGGGATATTTGAGGGTCCCATTTTCAAATGAATTTTGACCAAAAATAATATTGTCAGATTTAGATGCCGAATTGATCTAAAAGCCAAGCCATGAACAAAAAAGATTGACCGTCTTCTGGTGCTGCGAAATTTCGACCTGTTTCTATATGGCATATTTGAGGGTCCCATTTTCACATGAATTTTGACCAAAAATAATATTGCCAGATTTAGATACCGAATTGATCTATAAGTTAAGCCATGAACAAAAAGCCACTCCTTATGAAAAGCAGTTGATTTTTGAGCGAGTTATAGGGGGATCTAAAGGCCGAATCATGAACAAAAATTCACTCCTAATGAATGTCAGTTGATTTTTTACCGACTTCTGGGGCTGGGAAATTTCGACCTGTGACTATATGGGATATTTAGGGGTATCATTTTCACATGAATTTTGACCAAAAATGATGTTGCCAGACTTAGATGCCGAATTGATCTATAAGTTAAGCCATGAACAAAAAGCCACTCCTTATGAAAACCAGTTGATTTTTGAGCGAGTTCTGGTGCTGGGTAATTTCGACCTGTGACTATATGGGATATTTGAGGGTCCCATTTTCACATGAATTTTGACCAAAAATAATATTGCCAGATTTAGATACCGAATTGATCTATAAGTTAAGCCATGAACATAAAGCCACTCCTTATGAAAAGCAGTTGATTTTTGAGCGAGTTATAGGGGATCTAGAGGCCGAGTCATGAACAAAAATTCACTCCTAATGAAAGTCAGTAGATTTTTTACCGACTTCTGGGGCTGGGAAATTTCGACCTGTGACTATATGGGATATTTGAGGGTCCCATTTTCACATGAATTTTGACCAAAAATGATGTTGCCAGATTTAGATGCCGAATTGATCTAGAGGCCGAACCATGAACAAAAAGACACTCCTTTAGAAAAGCGGTTGATTTTTGACCGTCTTCTGGTGCTGGGAAATTTCGACCTGTGACTATATGGGATATTTGAGGATCCCATTTTCACATGAATTTTGACCAAAAATGATGTTGCCAGATTTAGATGCCGAATTGATCTAGAGGGCGAAACATGAACAGAAAGCCACTACTTATGAAAACCAGTTGATTTTTGAACGAGTTCTGGTGGTGTGAAATTTCGACCTGTGACTATATGAGATATTTGGGATATCATTTTCACATGAATTTTGTCCAAAAATGATGTTGCCAGATTTAGATACCGAATTGATCTTCAAGTTAAGCCATGAATAAAAAGCCACTCCTTATGAAAACCAGTTGATTTTTGAGCGAGTTCTGGTGGGGTAATTTCGACCTGTGACTATATGGGATATTTGAGGGTCCCATTTTCACATGAATTTTGACCAAAAATAATATTGCCAGATTTAGATACCGAATTGATCTATAAGTTAAGCCATGAACAAAAAGTCACTCCTTATGAAAAGCAGTTGATTTTTGAGCGAGTTATAGGGGGACCTAGAGGCCGAGTCTTGAACAAAAATTCACTCCTAATGAAAGTCAGTTGATTTTTTACCGACTTCTGGGGCTGGGAAATTTCGACCTGTGACTATATGGGATATTTGAGGGTCCCATTTCCACATGAATTTTGACCAAAAATTATGTTGCCAGATTTAGATGCCGAATTGATCTAGAGGCCGAACCATGAACAAAAAGACACTCCTTTAGAAAAGCGGTTGATTTTTGACCGTCTTCTGGTGCTGGGAAATTTCGACCTGTGACTATATGGGATATTTGAGGGTCCCATTTTCACATGAATTTTGACCAAAAATGATGTTGCCAGATTTAGATGCCGAATTGATCTAGAGGCCGAAACATGAACAGAAAGCCCCTACTTATGAAAACCAGTTGATTTTTGAACGAGTTCTGGTGGTGTGAAATTTCGACCTGTGACTATATGAGATATTTGGGAATTTTGAATTTTGTCCAAAAATGATGTTGCCAGATTTAGATGCCGAATTGATCTAGAGGCCGAACCATGAAGAGAAAGCCACTACTTATGAAAACCAGTTGATTTTTGAGCGAGTTATGGGGGTGATCTAGAGGCCGAGTCATGAACAAAAAGCCACTCCTTATGAAAAGCAGTTGATTTTTGACCGAGTTCTGATAGTTGAAAATTTCGACCTGTGACTATATGGGATATTTGGGGGTATCATTTTCACATGAATTTTGAGCAAAAATGATTTTGCTAGACTTAGATGCCGAACTGATCTATAAGTTAAGCCATGAACAAAAAGCCACTCCTTATGAAAACCAGTTGATTTTTGAACGAGTTCTGGTGGGGTGAATTTTCGACCTGTGACTATATGGGATATTTGAGGGTCCCATTTTCACATGAATGTTGACCAAAAATAATATTGCCAGATTTAGATACCGAATTGATCTATAAGTTAAGCCATAAACAAAAAGCCACACCTTATGAAAACCAGTTGATTTTTGAACGAGTTCTGGTGGGGTGAAATTTCGACCTGTGACTATATGGAATATTTGATTTTCAAATGAATTTTGACCAAAAATAATATTGTCAGATTTAGATGCCGAATTGATCTAAAAGCCAAGCCATAAACAAAAGACACCTCTTAAGAAAAGCGGTTGATTTTTGACCGTCTTCTGGTGCTGGGAAATTTCGACCTGTGACTATATGGGATATTTGAGGGTCCCATTTTCACATGAATTTTGACCAAAAATGATTATGCCACATTTAGATGCCGAATTGATCTAGAGGCCGAACCATGAACAGAAAGCCACTACTTATGAAAACCAGTTGATTTTTGAACGAGTTCTGGTGGTGTGAAATTTCGACCTGTGACTATATGAGATATTTGGGATATCATTTTCACATGAATTTTGTCCAAAAATGATGTTGCCACTACTAATGAAAACCAGTTGATTTTTGAGCGAGTTATGATGGTGATCTAGAGGCCGAGTAATGAACAAAAAGCCACTCCTTATGAAAAGCAGTTGATTTTTGACCGAGTCCTGATAGTTGAAAATTTGGACCTGTGACTATATGGGATATTTGGGGGTATAATTTGCACATGAATTTTGACCAAAAATTATGTTGCCAGACTTAGATGCCGAATTGATCTATAAGTTAAGCCATGAACAAAAAGCCACTCCTTATGAAAACCGGTTGATTTTTGAACGAGTTCTGGTGGGGTGAAATTTCGACCTGTGACTATATGGGATATTTGAGGGTCCCATTTTCACATGAATGTTGACCAAAAATAATATTGCCAGATTTAGATACCGAATTGATCTATAAGTTAAGCCATAAACAAAAAGCCACACCTTATGAAAACCAGTTGATTTTTGAACGAGTTCTGGTGGGGTGAAATTTCGACCTGTGACTATATGGAATATTTGATTTTCAAATGAATTTTGACCAAAAATAATATTGTCAGATTTAGATGCCGAATTGATCTAAAAGCCAAGCCATAAACAAAAAGACACCTCTTAAGAAAAGCGGTTGATTTTTGACCGTCTTCTGGTGCTGGGAAATTTCGACCTGTGACTATATGGGATATTTGAGGGTCCCATTTTCACATGAATTTTGACCAAAAATGATTATGCCACATTTAGATGCCGAATTGATCTAGAGGCCGAACCATGAACAGAAAGCCACTACTTATGAAAACCAGTTGATTTTTGAACGAGTTCTGGTGGTGTGAAATTTCGACCTGTGACTATATGAGATATTTGGGATATCATTTTCACATGAATTTTGTCCAAAAATGATGTTGCCAGATTTAGATGCCGAATTGATCTAGAGGCCGAACCATGAACAGAAAGCCACTACTAATGAAAACCAGTTGATTTTTGAGCGAGTTATGATGGTGATCTAGAGGCCGAGTAATGAACAAAAAGCCACTCCTTATGAAAAGCAGTTGATTTTTGACCGAGTCCTGATAGTTGAAAATTTGGACCTGTGACTATATGGGATATTTGGGGGTATAATTTTCACATGAATTTTGACCAAAAATTATGTTGCCAGACTTAGATGCCGAATTGATCTATAAGTTAAGCCATGAACAAAAAGCCACTCCTTATGAAAACCGGTTGATTTTTGAACGAGTTCTGGTGGGGTGAAATTTCGACCTGTGACTATATGGGATATTTGAGGGTCCCATTTTCACATGAATTTTGACCAAAAATGATGTTGCTAGACTTAGATGCCGAATTGATCTATAAGTTAAGCCATGAACAAAAAGCCACTCCTTATTTTCACATGAATTTTGTCCAAAAATGATGTTGCCAGATTTAGATGCCGAATTGATCTAGAGGCCGAACCATGAACAGAAAGCCACTACTTATGAAAACCAGTTGATTTTTGGGCGAGTTATGGGGGGTGATCTAGAGGCCGAGTCATGAACATAAAGCCACTCCTTATGAAAACCAGTTGATTTTTGAACGAGTTCTGGTGGAGTGATATTTCGACCTGTGACTATATGGGATATTTGAGGGTCCCATTTCCAAATGAATTTTGACCAAAAATAATATTGTCAGATTTAGATGCCGAATTGATCTAAAAGCCAAGCCATGAACAAAAAGACACTTCTTAAGAAAAGCGGTTGATTTTTGACCGTCTTCTGGTGCTGGGAAATTTCGACCTGTTTCTATATGGGATATTTGAGGGTCCCATTTTCACTTGAATTTTGACCAAAAATAATATTGCCAGATTTAGATGCCGAATTGATCTAATAGCCAAGCCATGAACAAAAAGACACTTCTTAAGAAAAGCGGTTGATTTTTGACCGTCTTCTGGTGCTGGGAAATTTCGACCTGTTTCTATATGGCATATATGAGGTATCATTTTCACATGATCTTTGTCCAAAAATGATGTTGCCAGATTTAGATGCCGAATTGATTTAAAGGCCAAGATATGACTACAAAAGCCACCACTTAAGAAAAGCGTTTGATTTTTGAACGAGTTCTGGTGGGGTGAAATTTCGACCTGTGACTATATGGGATATTTGAGGGTCCCATTTTCAAATGAATTTTGACCAAAAATAATATTGTCAGATTTAGATGCCGAATTGATCTAAAAGCCAAGCCATGAACAAAAATACACTTCTTAAGAAAAGCGGTTGATTTTTGACCGTCTTCTGGTGCTGGGAAATTTCGACCTGTTTCTATATGGCATATTTGAGGGTCATATTTCCACATGAATTTTGACCCAAAATAATATTGCCAGATTTAGATACCGAATTGATCTTCAAGTTAAGCCATGAATAAAAAGCCACTCCTTATGAAAACCAGTTGATTTTTGAGCGAGTTCTGGTGGGGTAATTTCGACCTGTGACTATATGGGATATTTGAGGGTCCCATTTTCACATGAATTTTGACCAAAAATATTATTGCCGGATTTAGATACCGAATTGATCTATAAGTTAAGCCATGAACAAAAAGCCACTCCTTATGAAAAGCAGTTGATTTTTGAGCGAGTTATAGGGGGACCTAGAGGCCGAGTCATGAACAAAAATTCACTCCTAATGAAAGTCAGTTGATTTTTTACCGACTTCTGGGGCTGGGAAATTTCGACCTGTGACTATATGGGATATTTGAGGGTCCCATTTCCACATGAATTTTGACCAAAAATTATGTTGCCAGATTTAGATGCCGAATTGATCTAGAGGCCGAACCATGAACAAAAAGACACTCCTTTAGAAAAGCGGTTGATTTTTGACCGTCTTCTGGTGCTGGGAAATTTCGACCTGTGACTATATGGGATATTTGAGGGTCCCATTTTCACATGAATTTTGACCAAAAATGATGTTGCCAGATTTAGATGCCGAATTGATCTAGAGGCCGAAACATGAACAGAAAGCCCCTACTTATGAAAACCAGTTGATTTTTGAACGAGTTCTGGTGGTGTGAAATTTCGACCTGTGACTATATGAGATATTTGGGATATCGTTTTCACATGAATTTTGTCCAAAAATGATGTTGCCAGATTTAGATGCCGAATTGATCTAGAGGCCGAACCATGAACAGAAAGCCACTACTTATGAAAACCAGTTGATTTTTGAGCGAGCTATGGGGGTGATCTAGAGGCCGAGTCATGAACAAAAAGCCACTCCTTATGAAAAGCAGTTGATTTTTGACCCGGTTCTGATAGTTGAAAATTTCGACCTGTGACTATATGGGATATTTGGGGGTATAATTTTCACATGAATTTTGACCAAAAATGATTTTGCCAGACTTAGATGCCGAATTGATCTATAAGTTAAGCCATGAACAAAAAGCCACTCCTTATGAAAACCAGTTGATTTTTGAACGAGTTCTGGTGGGGTGAAATTTCGACCTGTGACTATATGGGATATTTGAGGGTCCCATTTTCACATGAATTTTGACCAAAAATAATATTGCCAGATTTAGATACCGAATTGATTTAAAGGCCATTCCATGAACAAAAACCCACTCCTTATGAGAAGGAGTTGACTTTTGAGCGAGTTACAGGGGGATCTAGAGGCCGAGTCATGAAAAAAATTCACTCCTTATGAAAATCAGTTGATTTTTGACCGAGTTCTGGTGGTGTGAAATTTTGACCTGTGCCTATATGGGATATTTCAGGGTACCATTTTCACATGAATTTTGCCCAAAAATGATGTTGCCGAATTGATCTAAAAGCCAAGCCATAAACAAAAAGCCACCACTTAAGAAATGCGTTTGATTTTTGAACGAGTTCTGGTGGGGTGAAATTTCGACCTGTGACTATATGGGATATTTGAGGGTCCCATTTTCAAATGAATTTTGACCAAAAATAATATTGTCAGATTTAGATGCCGAATTGATCTAAAAGCCAAGCCATGAACAAAAGACACTTCTTAAGAAAAGCGGTTGATTTTTTACCGTCTTCTGGTGCTGGGAAATTTCGACCTGTTTCTATATGGCATATTTGAGGGTCCCATTTCCACATGAATTTTGACCCAAAATAATATTGCCAGATTTAGATACCGAATTGATCTTCAAGTTAAGCCATGAATAAAAAGCCACTCCTTATGAAAACCAGTTGATTTTTGAGCGAGTTCTGGTGGGGTAATTTCGACCTGTGACTATATGGGATATTTGAGGGTCCCATTTTCACATGAATTTTGACCAAAAATAATATTGCCAGATTTAGATACCGAATTGATCTATAAGTTAAGCCATGAACAAAAAGCCACTCCTTATGAAAAGCAGTTGATTTTTGAGCGAGTTATAGGGGGACCTAGAGGCCGAGTCATGAACAAAAATTCACTCCTTATGAAAATCAGTTGATTTTTGACCGAGTTCTGGGGCTGTGAAATTTTGACCTGTGCCTATATGGGATATTTCAGGGTTCCATTTTCACATGAATTTTGCCCAAAAATGATGTTGCCGAATTGATCTAAAAGCCAAGCCATAAACAAAAAGCCACCACTTAAGAAAAGCGTTTGATTTTTGAACGAGTTCTGGTGGGGTGAAATTTCGACCTGTGACTATATGGGATATTTGAGGGTCCCATTTTCAAATGAATTTTGACCAAAAATAATATTGTCAGATTTAGATGCCGAATTGATCTAAAAGCCAAGCCATGAACAAAAGACACTTCTTAAGAAAAGCGGTTGATTTTTGACCGTCTTCTGGTGCTGGGAAATTTCGACCTGTTTCTATATGGCATATTTGAGGGTCCCATTTCCACATGAATTTTGACCCAAAATAATATTGCCAGATTTAGATACCGAATTGATCTTCAAGTTAAGCCATGAATAAAAAGCCACTCCTTATGAAAACCAGTTGATTTTTGAGCGAGTTCTGGTGGGGTAATTTCGACCTGTGACTATATGGGATATTTGAGGGTCCCATTTTCACATGAATTTTGACCAAAAATAATATTGCCAGATTTAGATACCGAATTGATCTATAAGTTAAGCCATGAACAAAAAGCCACTCCTTATGAAAAGCAGTTGATTTTTGAGCGAGTTATAGGGGGACCTAGAGGCCGAGTCATGAACAAAAATTCACTCCTAATGAAAGTCAGTTGATTTTTTACCGACTTCTGGGGCTGGGAAATTTCGACCTGTGACTATATGGGATATTTGAGGGTCCCATTTCCACATGAATTTTGACCAAAAATTATGTTGCCAGATTTAGATGCCGAATTGATCTAGAGGCCGAACCATGAACAAAAAGACACTCCTTTAGAAAAGCGGTTGATTTTTGACCGTCTTCTGGTGCTGGGAAATTTCGACCTGTGACTATATGGGATATTTGAGGGTCCCATTTTCACATGAATTTTGACCAAAAATGATGTTGCCAGATTTAGATGCCGAATTGATCTAGAGGCCGAAACATGAACAGAAAGCCCCTACTTATGAAAACCAGTTGATTTTTGAACGAGTTCTGGTGGTGTGAAATTTCGACCTGTGACTATATGAGATATTTGGGATATCATTTTCACATGAATTTTGTCCAAAAATGATGTTGCCAGATTTAGATGCCGAATTGATCTAGAGGCCGAGCCATGAACAGAAAGCCACTACTTATGAAAACCAGTTGATTTTTGAGCGAGTTATGGGGGGTGATCTAGAGGCCGAGTCATGAACAAAAAGCCACTCCTTATGAAAAGCAGTTGATTTTTGACCGAGTTCTGATAGTTGAAAATTTCGACCTGTGACTATATGGGATATTTGGGGGTATCATTTTCACATGAATTTTGACCAAAAATGATTTTGCCAGACTTAGATGCCGAATTGATCTATAAGTTAAGCCATGAACAAAAAGCCACTCCTTATGAAAACCAGTTGATTTTTTAACGAGTTCTGGTGGGGTGAAATTTCGACCTGTGACTATATGGAATATTTGAGGGTCCCATTTTCAAATGAATTTTGACCAGAAATAATATTGTCAGATTTAGATGCCGAATTGATCTAAAAGCCAAGCCATGAACAAAAAGACACTTCTTAAGAAAAGCGGATGATTTTTGACCGTCTTCTGGTGCTGGGAAATTTCGACCTTTTTCTATATGGCATATTTAAGGGTCCCATTTCAACATGAATTTTGACCAAAAATAATATTGCCAGATTTAGATACCGAATTGATCTATAAGTTAAGCCATGAACAAAAAGCCACTCCTTATGAAAACCAGTTGATTTTTGAACGAGTTCTGGTGGGGTGAAATTTAGAACTGTGACTATATGGGATATTTGAGGGTCCCATTTTCAAATGAATTTTGACCAAAAATAATATTTTCAGATTTAGATGCTGAATTGATATAAAAGCCAAGCCATGAACAAAATGCCACTCCTTATGAAAAGCGGTTGATTTTTGACCATCTTCTGGTGCTGGGAAATTTCGACCTGTGACTTTATGGGATATTTGAGGGTCCCATTTTCATATAAATTTTGACCAAAAATGATTATGCCACATTTAGACGCCGAATTGATCTAGAGGCCGAACCATGAACAGAAAGCCACTACTTATGAAAACCAGTTGATTTTTGAACGAGTTCTGGTGGTGTGAAATTTCGACCTGTGACTATATGAGATATCATTTTCACATGAATTTTGTCCAAAAATGATGTTGCCAGATTTAGATGCCGAATTGATCTAGAGGCCGAGCCATGAACAGAAAGCCACTACTTATGAAAACCAGTTGATTTTTGAGCGAGTTATGGGAGTGATCTAGAGGCCGAGTCATGAACAAAAAGCCACTACTTATGAAAACCAGTTGATTTTTGAACGAGTTCTGGTGGTGTGAAATTTCGACCTGTGACTATATGAGATATTTGGGATATCCTTTTCACATGAATTTTGTCCAAAAATGATGTTGCCAGATTTAGATGCCGAATTTATCTAGAGGCCGAACCATGAACAGAAAGCCACTACTTTTGAAAACCAGTTGATTTTTGAGCGAGTTATGGGGGTGATCTAGAGGCCGAGTCATGAACAAAAAGCCACTCCTTATGAAAAGCAGTTGATTTTTGACCGAGTCCTGATAGTTGAAAATTTGGACCTGTGACTATATGGGATTTTTGGGGTATAATTTTCACATGAATTTTGACCAGAAATGATGTTGCCAGACTTAGATGCCGAATTGATCTATAAGTTAAGCCATGAACAAAAAGCCACTCCTTATGAAATCCAGTTGATTTTTGAACGAGTTCTGGTGGGGTGAAATTTCGGCCTGTGACTATATGGGATATTTGAGGGTCCCATTTTCACATGAATTTTGACCAAAAATGATGTTGCTAGACTGAGATGCCGAATTGATCTATAACTTAAGCCATGAACAAAAAGCCACTCCTTATGAAAAGCAGTTGATTTTTGAACGAGTTCTGGTGGGGTGAAATTTCGACCTGTGACTATATGGGATATTTGAGGGTCCCATTTTCACATTAATTTTGACCAAAAATAATATTGCCAGATTTAGATACCGAATTGATCTATCAGTTAAGCCATGAACAAAAAGCCACTCCTTATGAAAACCAGTTGATTTTTGAACGAGTTCTGGTGGGGTGAAATTTCGACCTGTGACTATATGGGATATTTGAGGGTCCCATTTTCAAATGAATTTTGACCAAAAATAATATTGTCAGATTTAGATGCCGAAAAATTCACTCCTAATGAAGTCATTTAATTTTTACCGACTTCTGGGGCTGGGAAATTTCGACCTGTGACTATATGGGATATTTGAGGGTCCCATTTTCACATGAATTTTGACCAAAAATTATGTTGCCAGATTTAGATGCCGAATTGATCTAGAGGCCGAGTCATGAACAAAAAGCCACTCCTTATGAAATGCAGTTGATTTTTGACCGAGTTCTGGTGGTGTGAAATTTCGACCTGTGACTCTATGGGATATTTGGGGGTATCATTTTCACATGAATTTTGACCAAAAATGATGTTGCCAGACTTAGATGCCGAATTGATCTATACTTTAAGCCATGAACAAAAAGCCACTCCTTATTTTCACATGAATGTTGACCAAAATTTATGTTGCCAGATTTAGATGCCGAATTGATCTAGAGCCGAACCATGAACAGAAAGCCATTACTTATGAAAACCAGTTGATTTTTGAACGAGTTCTGGTGGGGTGAAATTTCGACCTGTGACTATATGGGATATTTGAGGGTCCCATTTTCACATGAATTTTGACCAAAAATAATATTGCCAGATTTAGATACGAATTGATCTATCAGTTAAGCCATGAACAAAAAGCCACTCCTTATGAAATCCAGTTGATTTTTGAGCGAGTTCTGGTGGTGTGAAATTTCGACCTGTGTCTATATGGCATATTTGAGGGTATCATTTTCACATGAATTTTGTCCAAAAATGATGTTGCCAGATTTAGATGCCGAATTGATTTAAAGGCCAAGCCATGAACACAAAAGCCACCACTTAAGCAAAGCGTTTGATTTTTGACCAGGTTATGGGGGTGATCTAGAGGCCGAGTCATAAACAAAAAGCCACTCCTTATGAAATGCAGTTGATTTTTGACCGAGTTCAGGTGGTGTGAAATTTCGACCTGTGTCTATATGGCATATTTGAGGGTATCATTTTCACATGAATTTTGACCAAAAATGATGTTGCCAGAATTAGATGCCGAATTGATTTAAAGGCCAAGCCATGAACACCACTTAAGAAAAGCGTTTGATTTTTGACCAGGTTATGGGGGTGATCTAGAGGCCGAGTAATGAAAAGCAGTTGATTTTTGATCGAGTCCTGATAGTTGAAAATTTGGACCTGTGACTATATGGGATTTTTGGGGGTATAATTTTCACATGAATTTTGACCAGAAATGATGTTGCCAGACTTAGATGCCGAATTGATCTATAAGTTAAGCCATGAACAAAAAGCCACTCCTTATGAAATCCAGTTGATTTTTGAACGAGTTCTGTTGTGGTGAAATTTCGGCCTGTGACTATATGGGATATTTGAGGGTCCCATTTTCACATGAATTTTGACCAAAAATGATGTTGCTAGACTGAGATGCCGAATTGATCTTTAACTTAAGCCATGAACAAAAAGCCACTCCTTATGAAAACCAGTTGATTTTTGAACGAGTTCTGGTGGGGTGAAATTTCGACCTGTGACTATATGGGATATTTGAGGGTCCCATTTTCACATGAATTTTGACCAAAAATAATATTGCCAGATTTAGATACCGAATTGATCTATAAGTTAAGCCATGAACAAAAAGCCACTCCTTATGAAAACCAGTTGATTTTTGAACGAGTTCTGGTGGGGTGAAATTTCGACCTGTGACTATATGGGATATTTGAGGGTCCCATTTTCACATGAATTTTGACCAAAAATGATGTTGCCAGATTTAGATGCCGAATTGATCTAGAGGCCGAAACATGAACAGAAAGCCCCTACTTATGAAAACCAGTTGATTTTTGAACGAGTTCTGGTGGTGTGAAATTTCGACCTGTGACTATATGAGATATTTGGGATATCATTTTCACATGAATTTTGTCCAAAAATGATGTTGCCAGATTTAGATGCCGAATTGATCTAGAGGCCGAGCCATGAACAGAAAGCCACTACTTATGAAAACCAGTTGATTTTTGAGCGAGTTATGGGGGTGATCTAGAGGCCGAGTCATGAACAAAAAGCCACTCCTTATGAAAAGCAGTTGATTTTTGACCGAGTTCTGATAGTTGAAAATTTCGACCTGTGACTATATGGGATATTTGGGGGTATCATTTTCACATGAATTTTGACCAGAAATGATGTTGCCAGACTTAGATGCCGAATTGATCTATAAGTTAAGCCATGAACAAAAAGCCACTCCTTATGAAATCCAGTTGATTTTGAACGAGTTCTGGTGGGGTGAAATTTCGACCTGTGACTATATGGAATATTTGAGGGTCCCATTTTCAAATGAATTTTGACCAAAAATAATATTGTCAGATTTAGATGCCGAATTGATCTAAAAGCCAAGCCATGAACAAAAAGACACTTCTTAAGAAAAGCGGATGATTTTTGACCGTCTTCTGGTGCTGGGAAATTTCGACCTTTTTCTATATGGCATATTTAAGGGTCCCATTTCTACATGAATTTTGACCAAAAATAATATTGCCAGATTTAGATACCGAATTGATCTATAAGTTAAGCCATGAACAAAAAGCCACTCCTTATGAAAACCAGTTGATTTTTGAACGAGTTCTGGTGGGGTGAAATTTAGACCTGTGACTATATGGGATATTTGAGGGTCCCATTTTCAAATGAATTTTGACCAAAAATAATATTTTCAGATTTAGATGCTGAATTGATATAAAAGCCAAGCCATGAACAAAATGCCACTCCTTATGAAAAGCGGTTGATTTTTGACCATCTTCTGGTGCTGGGAAATTTCGACCTGTGACTTTATGGGATATTTGAGGGTCCCATTTTCATATGAATTTTGACCAAAAATGATTATGCCACATTTAGACGCCGAATTGATCTAGAGGCCGAACCATGAACAGAAAGCCACTACTTATGAAAACCAGTTGATTTTTGAACGAGTTCTGGTGGTGTGAAATTTCGACCTGTGACTATATGAGATATTTGGGATATCCTTTTCACATGAATTTTGTCCAAAAATGATGTTGCCAGATTTAGATGCCGAATTTATCTAGAGGCCGAACCATGAACAGAAAGCCACTACTTTTGAAAACCAGTTGATTTTTGAGCGAGTTATGGGGGTGATCTAGAGGCCGAGTAATGAACAAAAAGCCACTCCTTATGAAAAGCAGTTGATTTTTGACCGAGTCCTGATAGTTGAAAATTTGGACCTGTGACTATATGGGATTTTTGGGGGTATAATTTTCACATGAATTTTGACCAGAAATGATGTTGCCAGACTTAGATGCCGAATTGATCTATAAGTTAAGCCATGAACAAAAAGCCACTCCTTATGAAAACCAGTTGATTTTTGGCCGTCTTCTTGTGCTTTCAAATTTCGACCTGTTTCTATATGGCATATTTGAGGGTATCATTTTCACATGAATTTTGTCCAAAAATGATGTTGCCAGATTTAGATGCCGAATTGATTTAAAGACCAAGCCATGAACACAAAAGCCACCACTTAAGAAAAGCGTTTGATTTTTGACTGAGTTATGGGTGTGAGCTAGAGGCCGAGTCATGAACAAAAAGCCACTCCTTATGAAATGCAGTTGATTTTTGACCGAGTTCTGGTGGTGTGAAATTTCGACCTGTGACTCTATGGGATATTTGGGGGTATCATTTTCACATGAATTTTGACCAAAAATGATGTTGCCAGACTTAGATGCCGAATTGATCTATAATTTAAGCCATGAACAAAAAGCCACTCCTTATTTTCACATGAATGTTGACCAAAATTTATGTTGCCAGATTTAGATGCCGAATTGATCTAGAGGCCGAACCATGAACAGAAAGCCATTACTTATGAAAACCAGTTGATTTTTGAAAGAGTTCTGGTGGGGTGAAATTTCGACCTGTGACTATATGAGATATTTGAGGGTCCCATTTTCACATGAATTTTGACCCAAAATAATATTGCTAGAGGCCGAGTCATGAACAAAAAGCCACTCCTTATGGGGTATCATTTTCACATGAATTTTGACCAAAAATGATGTTGCCAGACTTAGATGCCGAATTGATCTATAAGTTAAGCCATGAACAAAAAGCCACTCCTTATGAAAACCAGTTGATTTTTGACCGAGTTCTGGTGGGGTGTAATTTCGACCTGTGACTATATTGGATATTTGAGGGTCCCATTTTCACATGAATTTTGACCAAAAATAATATTGCCAGATTTAGATGCCGAATTGATCTAGAGGCCGCACCATGAACAGAAAGCCATTACTTATGAAAACCAGTTGATTTTTGAACGAGTTCTGGTGGGGTGAAATTTCGACCTGTGACTATATGGGATATTTGAGGGTCCCATTTTCACATGAATTTTGACTCAAAATAATATTGCCAGATTTAGATGCCGAATTGATCTAAAGCCATGCCATGAACAAAAAGACACTTCTTAAGAAAAGCGGTTGATTTTTTGACTGAGTTATGGGGGGTGATCTAGAGGCCGAGTCATGAACAAAAAGCCACTCCTTATGAAAACCAGTTGATTTTTGACCGAGTTCTGGTGGTGTGAAATTTCGGCCTGTGACTATATTGGATATTTGAGGGTCCCATTTTCACATGAATTTTGACCAAAAATAATATTGCCAGATTTAGATACCGAATTGATCTCTATAAGTTAAGCCATGAACAAAAAGCCACACCTAATGAAAACCAGTACATTTTTGAACGAGTTCTGTTGGGGTGAAATTTCGACCTGTGACTATATGGGATATTTGAGGGTCCCATTTTCAAATGAATTTTGACCAAAAATAATATTGTCAGATTTAGATGCCGAATTGATCTAAAAGCCAAACCATGAACAAAAAGACACTTCTTAAGAAAAGCGGTTGATTTTTGACTGAGTTATGGGGGGTGATCTATAGGCCGAGTCATGAACAAAAGCCACTCCTTAAGAAATGCAGTTGATTTTTGACCGAGTTCTGGTGGTGTGAAATTTCGACCTGTGACTATATGGGATATTTGGGGGTATCATTTTCACATGAATTTTGACCAAAAATGATGTTGCCAGACTTAGATGCCGAATAGATCTATAATTTAAGCCATGAACAAAAAGCCACTCCTTATTTTCACATGAATGTTGACCAAAATTTCTGTTGGCAGATTTAGATGCCGAATTGATCTAGAGGCCGAACCATGAACAGAAAGCCATTACTTATGAAAACCAGTTGATTTTTGAACGAGTTCTGGTGGGGTGAAATTTCGACCTGTGACTATATGGGATATTTGAGGGTCCCATTTTCACATGAATTTTGACCAAAAATAATATTGCCAGATTTAGATACCGAATTGATCTTCAAGTTAAGCCATGAATAAAAAGCCACTCCTTATGAAAACCAGTTGATTTTTGAGCGAGTTCAGGTGGGGTAATTTCGACCTGTGACTATATGGGATATTTGAGGGTCCCATTTTCACATGAATTTTGACCAAAAATTATGTTGCCAGATTTAGATGCCGAATTGATCTAGAGGCCGAACCATGAACAGAAAGCCACTACTTATGAAAACCAGTTGATTTTTGAGCGAGTTATGGGGGGTGATCTAGAGGCCGAGTCATGAACAAAAAGCCACTCCTTATGAAAAGCAGTTGATTTTTGACCGAGTTCTGATAGTTGAAAATTTCGACCTGTGACATATATGGGATATTTGGGGGTATCATTTTCACATGAATTTTGACCAAAAAATGATTTTGCCAGACTTAGATGCCGAATTGATCTATAAGTTAAGCCATGAACAAAAAAGCCACTCCTTATGAAAACCAGTTGATTTTTGAACGAGTTCTGGTGGGGTGAAATTTCGACCTGTGACTATATGGAATATTTGAGGGTCCCATTTTCACATGAATTTTTGACCAAAAATAATATTGACAGATTTAGATGCCGAATTGATATAAAAGCCAAGCCATAAACAAAAAGACACTCCTTAAGAAAAGCTGTTGATTTTTGACCGTCTTCTGGTGCTGGGAAATTTCGACTTGTGACTTTATGGAATATTTGAGGGTCCCATTTTCATATGAATTTTGACCAAAAATAATATTGACAGATTTAGATGCCGAATTGATATAAAAGCCAAGCCATAAACAAAAAGACACTCCTTAAGAAAAGCTGTTGATTTTTGACCGTCTTCTGGTGCTGGGAAATTTCGACTTGTGACTATATGGGATATTTGAGGGTCTCATTTTCACATGAATTTTGACCAAAAATAATATTGTCAGATTTAGATGCCGAATTGATCTAGAGGCCGAACCATGAACAGAAAGCCACTACTTATGAAAACCAGTTGATTTTTGAGCGAGTTATGGGGGTGATCTAGAGGCCGAGTCATGAACAAAAAGCCACTCCTTATGAAAAGCAGTTGATTTTTGACCGAGTTCTGATAGTTGAAAATTTCGACCTGTGACTATATGGGATATTTGGGGGTATCATTTTCACATGAATTTTGACCAAAAATGATTTTGCCAGACTTAGATGCCGAATTGATCTATAAGTTAAGCCATGAACAAAAAGCCACTCCTTATGAAAACCAGTTGATTTTTGAACGAGTTCTGGTGGGGTGAAATTTCGACCTGTGACTATATGGAATATTTGAGGGTCCCATTTTCACATGAATTTTGACCAAAAATAATATTGACAGATTTAGATGCCGAATTGATATAAAAGCCAAGCCATGAACAAAAGACACTTCTTAAGAAAAGCGGTTGATTTTTGGCCGTCTTCTGGTGCTGGCAAATTTCGACCTGTTTCTATATGGCATATTTGCGGGTATCATTTTCACATGAATTTTGTCCAAAAATGATGTTGCCAGATTTAGATGCCGAATTGATTTAAAGGCCAAGCCATGAACACAAAAGCCACCACTTAAGAAAGGCGGTTGATTTTTGACTGAGTTATGGGGGTGATCTAGAGGCCGAGTCATGAACAAAAAGCCACTCCTTATGAAAACCAGTTGATTTTTGACCGAGTTCTGGTGGTGTGAAATTTCGGCCTGTGACTATATTGGATATTTGAGGGTCCCATTTTCACATGAATTTTGACCAAAAATAATATTGCCAGATTTAGATACCGAATTGATCTCTATAAGTTAAGCCATGAACAAAAAGCCACACCTAATGAAAACCAGTACATTTTTGAACGAGTTCTGGTGGGGTGAAATTTCGACCTGTGACAATATGGGATATTTGAGGGTCTCATTTTCAAATGAATTTTGACCAAAAATAATATTGTCAGATTTAGATGCCGAATTGATCTAAAAGCCAAACCATGAACAAAAAGACACTTCTTAAGAAAAGCGGTTGATTTTTGACTGAGTTATGGGGGTGATTTAGAGGCCGAGTCATGAACAAAAAGCCACTCCTTAAGAAATGCAGTTGATTTTTGACCGAGTTCTGGTGGTGTGAAATTTCGACCTGTGACTATATGGGATATTTGGGGGTATCATTTTCACATGAATTTTGACCAAAAATGATGTTGCCAGACTTAGATGCCGAATAGATCTATAATTTAAGCCATGAACAAAAAGCCACTCCTTATTTTCACATGAATTTTGACCAAAATTTCTGTTGCCAGATTTAGATGCCGAATTGATCTAGAGGCCGAACCATGAACAGAAAGCCATTACTTATGGAAAACCAGTTGATTTTTGAACGAGTTCTGGTGGGGTGAAATTTCGACCTGTGACTATATGGGATATTTGAGGGTCCCATTTTCACATGAATTTTGACCAAAATTAATATTGCCAGATTTAGATACCGAATTGATCTTCAAGTTAAGCCATGAATAAAAAGCCACTCCTTATGAAAACCAGTTGATTTTTGAGCGAGTTCTGGTGGGGTAATTTCGACCTGTGACTATATGGGATATTTGAGGGTCCCATTTTCACATGAATTTTGACCAAAAATTATGTTGCCAGATTTAGATGCCGAATTGATCTAGAGGCCGAACCATGAACAGAAAGCCACTACTTATGAAAACCAGTTGATTTTTGAGCGAGTTATGGGGGTGATCTAGAGGCCGAGTCATGAACAAAAAGCCACTCCTTATGAAAAGCAGTTGATTTTTGACCGAGTTCTGATAGTTGAAAATTTCGACCTGTGACTATATGGGATATTTGGGGGTATCATTTTCACATGAATTTTGACCAAAAATGATTTTGCCAGACTTAGATGCCGAATTGATCTATAAGTTAAGCCATGAACAAAAAGCCACTCCTTATGAAAACCAGTTGATTTTTGAACGAGTTCTGGTGGGGTGAAATTTCGACCTGTGACTATATGGAATATTTGAGGGTCCCATTTTCACATGAATTTTGACCAAAAATAATATTGACAGATTTAGATGCCGAATTGATATAAAAGCCAAGCCATAAACAAAAAGACACTCCTTAAGAAAAGCTGTTGATTTTTGACCGTCTTCTGGTGCTGGGAAATTTCGACTTGTGACTTTATGGGATATTTGAGGGTCCCATTTTCATATGAATTTTGACCAAAAATAATATTGACAGATTTAGATGCCGAATTGATATAAAAAGCCAAGCCATAAACAAAAGACACTCCTTAAGAAAAGCTGTTGATTTTTGACCGTCTTCTGGTGCTGGGAAATTTCGACTTGTGACTATATGGGATATTTGAGGGTCTCATTTTCACATGAATTTTGACCAAAAATAATATTGTCAGATTTAGATGCCGAATTGATCTAGAGGCCGAACCATGAACAGAAAGCCACTACTTATGAAAACCAGTTGATTTTTGAGCGAGTTATGGGGGGTGATCTAGAGGCCGAGTCATGAACAAAAAGCCACTCCTTATGAAAAGCAGTTGATTTTTGACCGAGTTCTGGTGGTGTGAAATTTCGACCTGTGACTATATTGGATATTTGAGGGTCCCATTTTCACATGAATTTTGACCAAAAATAATATTGACAGATTTAGATGCCGAATTGATATAAAAGCCAAGCCATAAACAAAAAGACACTCCTTAAGAAAAGCTGTTGATTTTTGACCGTCTTCTGGTGCTGGGAAATTTCGACTTGTGACTATATTGGATATTTGAGGGTCCCATTTTCACATGAATTTTGACCAAAAATAATATTGCCAAATTTAGATACCGAATTGATCTATAAGTTAAGCCATGAACAAAAAGCCACTCCTTATGAAAACCAGTTGATTTTTGAACGAGTTCTGGTGGGGTGAAATTTCGACCTGTGACTATATGGGATATTTGAGGGTCCCATTTTCACATGAATTTTGACCAAAAATAATATTGCCAGATTTAGATACCGAATTGATCTATAAGTTAAGCCATGAACAAAAAGCCACTCCTTATGAAAACCAGTTGATTTTTGAACGAGTTCTGGTGGGGTGAAATTTCGACCTGTGACTATATGGGATATTTGAGGGTCTCATTTTCACATGAATTTTGACCAAAAATAATTTTGTCAGATTTAGATGCCGAATTGATCTAGAGGCCGAACCATGAACAGAAAGCCACTACTTATGAAAACCAGTTGATTTTTGAGCGAGTTATGGGGGTGATCTAGAGGCCGAGTCATGAACAAAAAGCCACTCCTTATGAAAAGCAGTTGATTTTTGACCGAGTTCTGGTGGTGTGAAATTTCGACCTGTGACTATATTGGATATTTGAGGGTCCCATGTTCACATGAATTTTGACCAAAAATAATATTGTCAGATTTAGATGCCGAATTGATCTAGAGGCCGAACCATGAACAGAAAGCCACTACTTATGAAAACCAGTTGATTTTGAGCGAGTTATGGGTGTGATCTAGAGGCCGAGTCATGAACAAAAAGCCACTCCTTATGAAAAGCAGTTGATTTTTGACCGAGTTCTGGTGGTGTGAAATTTCGACCTGTGACTATATGGGATATTTGAGGGTCCCATTTCCACATGAATTTTGACTAAAAATAATATTGCCAAATTTAGATACCGAATTGATCTAAAAGCCAAGCCATGAACAAAAAGACACTTCTTAAGAAAAGCGGTTGATTTTTGGCCGTCTTCTGGTGCTGGCAAATTTCGACCTGTTTCTATATGGCATATTTGCGGGTATCATTTTCACATGAATTTTGTCCAAAAATGATGTTGCCAGATTTAGATGCCGAATTGATTTAAAGGCCAAGCCATGAACACAAAAGCCACCACTTAAGAAAGGCGTTTGATTTTTGACTGAGTTATGGGGGTGATCTAGAGGCCGAGTCATGAACAAAAAGCCACTCCTTATGAAATGCAGTTGATTTTTGACCGAGTTCTGGTGGTGTACAATTTCGACCTGTGACTATATGGGATATTTGGGGGTATCATTTTCACATGAATTTTGACCAAAAATGATGTTGCCAGACTTAGATGCCGAATTGATCTATAATTTAAGCCATGAACAAAAAGCCACTCCTTATTTTCACATGAATGTTGACCAAAATTTATGTTGCCAGATTTAGATACAGAATTGATCTATAAGTTAAGCCATGAACAAAAAGCCACTCCCTTATGAAAACCAGTTGATTTTGAACGAGTTCTGGTGGGGTGAAATTTCGACCTGTGACTATATGGGATATTTGAGGGTCCCATTTTCACATGAATTTTGACCAAAAATAATATTGCCAGATTTAGATACCGAATTGATCTATAAGTTAAGCCATGAACAAAAAGCCACTCCTTATGAAAACCAGTTGATTTTTGAACGAGTTCTGGTGGGGTGAAATTTCGACCTGTGACTATATGAATATAGAGAGAGTTCTCAGTTGAGAGTGATTGACGTGTTTTACTTGTGCTCCAAGATTTTTATATATTTTTTTGCGCTTTAATCCTGCTTTTTTATTTCTAAATTTGGCCTTTTTGTGCTTTATTTAAAAGCTGTATAATTGTGCAAAGTGTTATTCTGTTGTCGCAGCGTAAGTCTGTTAATAATTGCATTTATTGAACGCGGCGTCGGTTCTGTATTGTTGTTATTGCCTGTTTTGATTCTTTTGCTTTGGTGCTCCCTTGCATACACTTGTTTGCCGTGTGTTCGCTGCCGCATATTTCCGCTTGTGCATCGCGCTCTCGCAAATTTTTGCTATTGCCTTTCGCTCCAAACAATTTGTTTGTGTACGAATAGTTATTTTCGAGTGTTTACTTGCTCTATTCTTGTGCACCGTTTTCGTTTTGCTCTGCGCTCTCGCAACTTGCTTATTACAAGAATTATGTCGTGCTGTAAGAAACCTTGCACGTTCAAGCAGGCTGATGATTCTGCACAGCCGCAATTTGTTAATTGTTGGCTGTGTGAGAATCTGATGCATGCTAAATGTGCTGGTCTCACTGGGCGTGATTGCGACAAGATCGCTGCAGTTGCCAAGAAGGGCTGCGGTGGCTTGCGTTGGTCGTGCCCAGATTGCATCGACAAGCAAATTGATTTCTCCAGAATGTATAATTCTGTGAGAAATCAATTCTTAAAATTGAATAATGTGGCTAAGCAACTGTCGAGTAAGTTTGACTCGAGTTTTGAGTTGCTTGCCAATTATAAATTTGAGTCTCCAACCAATCGCCGGTTGGAGCCTCAACTTTGCAATTGCCGTCTACGTCTGTTCAGACACCTACGCCTTTCTTGTCCCTACCTGGCAACATGGATTTATCTCCAATGTTGTCTTTATCGCCTTCCCAAGCGACTGCCCAATTACCCCCGATTTATCCCCTATAGTAGTTCCAGCAGAGCCCGTACCTGAAACCGTCCCAGTTATCCAAACTGCCTCAGCCCCGTCAGCTCCTGGCCGCAAAGGTAGACCTGCCCGTAATCTTGCCCAGATTGTTAAACACAATCATGGTGCCTCTTTAGCTCCTCCATCTCCTGTACTACCTGCAGCCCCATCAGCACCTACCTTAACGGTTGTTGCCCCTCGTAGGCAAGTTTTTGTGTCTCGACTTTCATCGGACACCACTTCTGAGTCATTGGCAGCCTATATTGCTAGCAAATCTTCTGCTAGCGTGTCAATAACCAAATTTAATTTCTCCACCCCTCGTGAAATATCATCATTTAAAATAAATGTTTCACATGATATGTTCCCAATCATTTGTGATCCCAAATTTTGGCCTCCACACATGATTGTTCACGAGTTCAAGCCAAAAAAGCGTAACCAGCCTGTCACCCTTCCAGTCCCTTCAATACCGGGTACCATTTCTGCCCTAAAAACCCAAATAACTTCATCTTCTGACCAAATCTGTATTCATTATCAGAATGTCAGAGGTCTTATTTCAAAGCTTAAAAATCTTTTCATGGCCAGTACTTCCTTCGACTCGGATATAATAGCATTTTCCGAAACATGGTTAAATTCAACCATATCCGATTTTGAGGTATTTTCGAATAGTTTTATTTTGCATAGAAATGATCGGCCGACTCGAGGTGGTGGGGTGTTAATTGCCGTTAAAGCCACTCTCCAGTCAGAACTTTTTCTGTTTTTAGTACGCCTACTGACGCTGAAATTATCTCAGTCAAGGTGTCTTTTCCTACACGGAATATCTATATTACATGCTCTTATGTTCCTCCTTCTTCTGATATTCAAGTTTATATGAAACATATTACTTGTATTAAAGAAGTTTCTTCACACGTGCGTGATAATGACCTATTTATGGTGTTGGGTGATTTTAATTTGCCGAACATCTCTTGGTCATTATTCACTGCCGAAAATTATCTAGTGCCCTTAGCACAGCATGATTTTATAGACTGCATGCTTAATCTTTCGTTGTTTCAAATCAATTCAATTTCTAATCATTTGAATAGAACACTTGACCTTGTATTTGTTAACACCACCTTATCTCTAATGTGTCTAGGTACCCTCCTTTATCTCTTCCTGAGGATGTATATCATCCTACTTAGTACAATGTTCAATTGTAATCGTCTCATTTCGTGCTCATCAGCCAATTCGCGCCAGGAAATTATTCATTGCTGAATCAGCTTATTTATGCAACCGATTGGTCTTTCTTATATGACTCGGTTGGATTTGATTGTTTATTTTAGCACCCTAAACTCCTCTTAAATATAGCATTCCCAGTCAATTTCCTTCGACTACTTCTTCAAAACCACCCTTGTTTACTCCCAGATTGTCACATCTTAAAAACTTGAAATCTAAATATTTTAAAAAAGTTTAAAGAGTCTTCAGACTTGGCTAAATATTCCATAGCCAAGTGAACTTTTTCTTCTGAATTCTCAATGCTATGAGAATTATCTAACTCGTTGTAAAAGGTAATTTGCCCGAAATCCGAGACAGTTTTACATTTTGTAAATTTGAAGTGTAAATCTTCAGTTTGCCAACTTTTTTCTTCGGGATGGATAAAGCTAGTAATGACTCTGATTCTGCTAACCTCTTTGCTATTTTTTCCAATCTACTCCCTCCTCAGTCTGTCCTAATAATAATTCTTATCCTTATACTATTTCTTCCCTCTAGTTCTATACCTCCTCTTTTATTTCACACCTCTCTCTCCTTTCAGCTATAAACTCTTTAAAATCTTCTTACTCTCTGGGCCTGACAATATTCCTAGTTGTCCACTCAAGGAGTGTAGTTCTTCCCCTCTTTATCCATTGCAAAAGCTTTTTAATCTATCTCTTGAATCTTCTGTCCTTCCATCTCTTTGGAAAGAATCTCATATCATTCCTCTCCACAAGAAAGGTGGAAAGTCTGATATACAAAATTACAGGGGGCATTGCAAAACTGTCCGCTATTCCTAAATTATTTGAAAAATAATCACTTCGAATTTGCAGCATTTCTGCAAATCAGTTGTTTCCCTGTTCAACATGGATTCGTAAAGAATCGGTCAACTACGACCAATCTGCTTGAATTTACTTCCTTGGTAAATGATGCTTTTCTTTCGAAAATGCAAACTGATGTCATTTATACTGACTTCAGTAAAGCGTTTGACTCTGTGCACCACAACGCTTTTACTTTTTAAACTTGACCGAATAGGGTTTCCCTCCGTCTCTTTTGCTTTGGATTAAATTCTTATTTAAAAGGTAGGACCCAAAGAGTAATGCTAAGGCAGACCACCTCTAAACAGGTTCACGTTACTTCTGGTGTTCCTCAAGGTAGTCATCTTGGACCTTTACTCTTTACTCTTTTCATAAATGATCTCCCTCTGTTATATCACATGCCCGTGTGTACTCATGTATGCGGATGATGTGAAAACTTATTCTATCTATACACTAATCCCTACATCATTCTATTCGCTTGGTGACGAACACTATGCAACTGCCCCGTGTTCGGGCCAATCAATTGCATCTGAATTGTTCAAAGTGTATGTTTATTACATTTTATCGTACTACACCTTATCTTGTCAGTTATACAATCGACAATACCCCTTTGCAACGTATACTAACAGTTAAGGATCTAGGCGTTCTTTTGATTCTAAACTCTGTTTCCATCTTCACATAGATACCATCGTTAATGAGGCTAAAAGGTGTACTTGGATTCATTAAACGATGGTCTAAAGAGTTTAACGATCCTTTTTATAACGAAACTTCTTTCATCTCTCTTGTTCGCCCCATCCTTGAATACTGCTCTTGCATCTGGTCTCCGCTGTATAACAATAGCCAGGGATCGTATTGAATCTTTTAGAAGCAATTTCTGCTTTTGCCTTACGAAGTTTAAGTGGGACCCCTAATCTTCGTTTGCCATCCTACTCCAACAGGCTGCTTCTTCTTAACCTTCGTCATTAACCAACCGTAGGACGTTCTGGTTATTGTTATGTCCTTCTGCATAAGTTGATTCGTGGCGATACAGTTCTCTAACTACTCTGCTAGGGCGTCTTCAATTCTCTGTTCGTCTAGACCAGCGAAGTACCACTTACCCGAATACAATACACGTGCACAACAGGCCACGCTATGCACAATCTTACTACGATACCTGTAAAAATTATAATAGTTTGCATCACGTTTTCTCCTCGACTTTCTCTACCCTAATAAAATCGTTGCTTTCAGGATACTGCTTCGGGAAGTCACTGACCATTCCCAGCTATGAGCAGGGGGCATAGCTTGCCGGACAGGCTGTAAATTTTCCCCACCCGGGTCGGTGATTTCCCATTACTTTTCTCTCCATCTATCTTCCCTCTATACATCTAGCTTAAATTTCTTTGCCTTATTAACAATCTTCTCCTTTTTCCTTTTTTTCTTTATTGTATTTCATTAATCTAACAGCAAATAAGATTATCTTCAATTGCATTCAAACAACTTTTCTCTTTCTCCCTTCTGATGTGGCTCTAGCCAGCGTCACTGACAAATTTAGCTGTGAAAAGGGGCACAGCTGGCCGGACTGGCAACTGAAACACCTCCATCGGTCGGTGATGCTATTTCCAGAACTGTGTTATCTAACTAGGCTTTTAGCATATAATTCCATTATGTATTGTATGTATAATGAGAAGACACTCGTTTTGTCGACCATTAATAAATAAATAAAATAAATAAATATGGGATATTTGAGGTCCCATTTTCCCATGAATTTTGACCAAAAATAATATTGCCAGATTTAGATACCGAATTGATCTATAAGTTAAGCCATGAACAAAAAGCCGCTCCTTATGAAAACCAGTTGATTTTTGAACGAGTTCTGGTGGGGTGAAATTTCGACCTGTGACGATGGGATATTTGGGGTCCCAGTTTTCACATGAATTTTGACCAAAAATAATATTGTCGAATTTAGATGCCGAATTGATCTAGAGGCCGAACCATGAACGGGAAGACATTACTTATGAAAACCAGTTGGTTTTTGAGTATAAATGAGTTCTGGTGGGGTAAAATTTCGACCTGTGACTGTATGGGATGGTTGAGGTCCCATTTTCTTTGAATTTTGACCAAAAATAATATTATGCAGATTTAGATACCGAATTGATCTATAAGTTAAGCCATGAACAAAAAGCCACTCCTTATGAAAACCAGTTGATTTTGACCGAGTTCTGGTGGGGTGAAATTTCGACCTGTGACTATATGGGATATT
>JAEIGF010000473.1:0-171783 GCA_018903485.1 Drosophila littoralis
GTTATTATTTACCCAATTTGCTAAAAAAAAACAGGATATCGAGTTTTTTGATTGCTTGGAAACGGAGTAAGTTATCGATTGTTGGAAACAAAAGTCGAACTGCGCATGGACACTAACCAAACAGCATATAGACTGGACATCCAGTGTATGTTGCTGAGGCCTGCGGTCTCAAATGCGGCTGGTCCAAAGTCACCTTCGTTTTTGTTCGGGCTCGAGAGCGGCCGCACGCTCAGAAAAAGAGTGTGAGTAAGAAATACATATGACTTCTGTGATAGAACGGCATAGATGTATTTTTTTATTCAGTGACACTACAGGAAATGCTTTGGCTTACTCTCAGTGCTCTTTCAACTTGTCTATTAACCGTTTTACTGTCTGTGTGTGTATAACCAAGAATGTCCATAAATTCAAATTTTGTCAATTGTCGGTGGCTTTATTCCCTTTTGAAGAGACGAGTAATATTATATAATGAAAGGGTTTGCCACGTCGATGCGAAATTCTTGCATTTTAGCTCGATATGGTTGGTAAGGGTACCTAAGCGTTGGCATGTGTGCATTTATGATTCTTTTGAGTTCCTATATTCACGCACAATTGAATATTTTGTATATGAATAGAAGCGTTTATGCGCTTGTGTGTCTGTTGGTTGCCTGCATGCCTGTCCTCGATGCAAATTTGACAAGATGTTTGGATTTCTGATTTTCGACCTCTACATTCAATCAAGGGGTTTTTTGGGTTGACGCGCCTTCTTTTATGTTTCGAGTTTGAATCGATGGTGAATGTTGACCCTTCCTGCGCGCCCGTTGGGCCGAAAGGGTCCACTTTTGGCAAGCACCTGCACCTGCATACCAAGGTCAAGTGACTGATCACTTAAATGATTTTATGACCAGCGGAAATTGGTGAAAAATCAAGATCTTTTAAATATTCAAATATACCAAATACAAACAAGATAGAGGTTCTAGTCGGGAACTCCCGACTAGGGAATACCCCGAACCCTCTTATTCCAACACTAAATGCAGCTCGTTTAAATTGATAAGGATAAACTAAAAAAAAAAGTTCCCTTGGCAGGGTTTGAAGTCGCAACTGACCGCATTACTTACTGTCGACTTTACTCAACAGCCACACCAGGCAAAAAAAAAAAATAGTTTCCTCGGTAGGGCTCGAACTTGCTACAGACCACACCACTTACCACTGCCTCTACTCAACAGCCACACTAACAATTGAGATTTATTGAGAAAAAAAAAAAACAATTTAAATTAGCAGCACAAAAAACAATCGCAATGATGACAGAATTCGAAGCAGACTCGCATGAATGTGTGTGTGTACATGTATACAGAAATTCTTGCAATTTGCGTCGCAAACACGTACGCAGTCAAAATACCGAAAAACCAAACAAAAACCGATCTTAATGAAATTTTCAACAGCATATCTTATTGTACCGTGGAATATTTGTGTATTATCAAAAAGTAAATTGCATTTAAATTGTGGCTCACAATGGTTGGCAATACAAGCTGGGTTATTAACTGTGTTTATAGCTCTACGGTGGTAGCGGGGAGGAGGCGATAGGTATAAAATGAAAGATACTTGATATATATAATATTCTATAAGCAACATATTAAGTTTGGTGACTCTAGCTCTCATTTTTTACCCTATTTGCTCCAAAAACAGGATTTCAATATCGATTTTAATCGATTACTTGGAAACGCGACAAATTATCGAATATCGCAAACAAACTCGATCTGCGCGGGAAATAGGAGAACCTACAGCTAGACATGCCTAGATCAACTCAGCTGTTGATGCTGATCAAGAATATATATACTTTGTGGGGTCGGAGATACTTCATTCTGCCTGTTACATACATTTACAAAAATACATTATACCCTTATTTCCCATTTTTAATGGGCTCAGGGTATAATAATCGAGGAAAAAGGGCTAATTGCTGCCCCGAAGATCTAATACCCTTGCAGACCCAACCATTTTATAATGCTCATAGTGCTTTGCCCGTATCTAAGAGGCACAGGGAAAATAGTTAATGCCGAGTTTGGTCAAGATATCTTGATAAACAAAAAAGTTTTTTATACAAGAACCTAGTTTTCGACCGATCGTTCCTATGTCAGCTATATGATATAGTAGACGGTTTATATAGAATTTTGCAAAAATGAAGGGAGCATAGTGAAATCTTTAAATGCCGTGTTTAATCAAAATATCTTGAATGTCAAAAAAGTTTTCCATACAACGACCGATCGTTCCTATGGCAGCTATATGATAAAGTTTTCCGATGTAAATAAGATTTTGCATATATATGAGCCGGTTTTGACATATGTGCTGCTCGCAACAGAATGAGGGACTTCTGGAAAGTTTCATAAAGATAGCTTTAAAACTGAGAGACAAGTTCGCATAGAAACAGACAGACGGAAATGGCTATATCGACTCGGCTGTTGATACTGATCAATAATATATATACTTTATAGGGTCGGATATGTCTCCTTCTGCGCGTTACAAATTTCACGACAAAATTATAATATCCTCTGCAAGGGAATAAAAATGAAAATACTTTCCTCTGTAGGGTACGAACTCGCAACCGACCGCACTACTTGCCGCCACTGTTGATAAAATTCAAAGAAGACTTGTGTGTGTGTACAGAAATTCTTGCAAATTGCCCTAGCTGCCGCAAACACGAGGCCAGTTTCTTAACCGATCTTAATGAAATTATCTACAGTGCATTTTATTGTGCCATCGAATATTTTTGTATTCTCAAAAAGTCAATTGCATTAAAATTGTGGCTTAAATTGGTGGGCAATACAAGTTGGTTTATTAACTTGATTTATAGCTTTGCGGTTGTAGCGGGGAGATGGCTGTTATTATTTACCCAATTTGCTAAAAAAAAACAGGATATCGAGTTTTGTCGATTGCTTGGAAACGGAGTAAGTTATCGATTATTGAAAACAAAGTCGAACTGCGCATGGACACTAACCAAACAGCATATAGACTGGACATCCAGTGTATGTTGCTGAGGCCTGCCGTCTCAAATGCGGCCGGTCCAAAGACACCTTCGTTTTTGTTCGGTCTCGAGAGCGGCCGCACGCTCAGACAGAGAGTGTGAGTAAGAAATACATATGACTTCTGTGATAGAACGGCATCGATGTATTTTTTTATTCAGTCACACTACAGGAAATGCTTTAGCTTCCTCTGTGCTCTTTCAACTTGTCTATTGACCGTTTTACTGTCTGTGTGTGTATGTGTCCGCACAAGAGAAAATGCCCATAAATTCAATTTTCCCGACTAGGGAATACCCTGAACCCTCTTATTCCAACACTAAATGCAGCTCGTTTAAATTGATAAGGATAAACTAAAAAAAAAAGTTCCCTTGGCAGGGTTTGAAGTCGCAACTGACCGCATTACTTACTGTCGACTTTACTCAACAGCCACACCAGGCAAAAAAAAAATAGTTTCCTCGGTAGGGCTCGAACTTGCTACAGACCACACCACTTACCACTGCCTCTACTCAACAGCCACACTAACAATTGAGATTTATTGAGAAAAAAAAAAAACAATTTAAATTAGCAGCACAAAAAACAATCGCAATGATGACAGAATTCGAAGCAGACTCGCATGAATGTGTGTGTGTACATGTATACAGAAATTCTTGCAATTTGCGTCGCAAACACGTCCGCAGTCAAAATACCGAAAAACCAAACAAAAACCGATCTTAATGAAATTTTCTACAGCATATCTTATTGTACCGTAGAATATTTGTGTATTATCAAAAAGTAAATTGCATTTAAATTGTGGCTCAAAATGGTTGGCAATACAAGCTGGGTTATTAACTGTGTTTATAGCTCTACGGTGGTAGCGGGGAGGAGGCGATAGGTATAAAATGAAAGATACTTGATATATATATAATATTCTATAAGCAACATATTAAGTTTGGTGACTCTAGCTCTCATTTTTTACCCTATTTGCTCCAAAAACAGGATTTCAATATCGATTTTAATCGATTACTTGGAAACGCGACAAATTATCGAATATCGCAAACAAACTCGATCTGAACGGGAAATAGGAGGACCTACAGCTAGACATGCCTAGATCAACTCAGCTGTTGATGCTGATCAAGAATATATATACTTTGTGGGGTCGGAGATACTTCATTCTGCCTGTTACATACATTTACAAAAATACATTATACCCTTATTTCCCATTTTTAATGGGCTCAGGGTATAATAATCGAGGAAAAAGGGCTAATTGCTGCCCCGAAGATCTAATACCCTTGCAGACCCAACCATTTTATAATGCTCATAGTGCTTTGCCCGTATCTAAGAGGCACAGGGAAAATAGTTAATGCCGAGTTTGGTCAAGATATCTTGATAAACAAAAAAGTTTTTTATACAAGAACCTAGTTTTCGACCGATCGTTCCTATGTCAGCTATATGATATAGTAGTCCGATGTAAATAAGATTTTGCAAAAATGAAGGGAGCATAGTGAAATCTTTAAATGCCGTGTTTAATCAAAATATCTTGAATGTCAAAAAAGTTTTCCATACAACTTAATTTTCGACCGATCGTTCCTATGGCAGCTATATGATAAAGTTTTCCGATGTAAATAAGATTTTGCATATATAGTATATATTTATATGAGCCGGTTTTGTTACAAATGTGCTGCTCGCAACAATTGAAAAAGGGACTTCTGGAAATGTTTCATAAAGATAGCTTTAAAACTGAGAGACAAGTTGTTCCAACCGGAGTAAAAATATATAATTAAAAAAAAAAAAAAAAAAAAAAAAAAAAAAAAAAAAAAAAAACACCCAATAAAAAAAAAAATTTTAAAAAATTAAAAAAAAAAATATTGTTCCTATCGAACTATTTTTGTATTCTCAAAATTGTGGCTTAAATTGGTGGGCAATACAAGTTGGTTTATTAACTTGATTTATAGCTTTGCGGTTGTAGCGGGGAGATGGCTGTTATTATTTACCCAATTTGCTAAAAAAAAACAGGATATCGAGTTTTTTCGATTGCTTGGAAACGGAGTAAGTTATCGATTATTGGAAACAAAGTCGAACTGCGCATGGACACTAACCAAACAGCATATAGACTGGACATCCAGTGTATGTTGCTGAGGCCTGCGGTCTCAAATGCGGCTGGTCCAAAGTCACCTTCGTTTTTCTTCGGGCTCGAGAGCGGCCGCACGCTCAGACAGAGAGTGTGAGTAAGAAATACATGTGACTTGTGTGATAGAACGGCATCGATGTATTTTTTTTATTCAGTCACACTACAGGAAATGCTTTGGCTTACTCTCAATGCTCTTTCAACTTGTCCATTAACCGTTTTACTGTCTGTGTGTGTATGTGTCCGCACAAGCAAGAATTCCCATATTCCCTTTTAAAGGGTCGAGTAATATTATATAATGAAAGGGTTTGCCACGTCGATGCGAAATTCTTGCATTTTAGCTCGATATGGTTGGTAAGGGTACCTAAGCGTTGGCATGTGTGCATTTATGATTCTTTCGAGTTCCTATATTCACGCACAATTTAATATTTTGTATATGAATAGAAGCATTTATGCGCTTGTGTGCATGTTGGTTGCCTGCCTGCCTGTCCTCGATGCAAATTTGACAAGATTTTTGGATTTCTGATTTTCGACCTCTACATTCAGTCACACACACTCAAATGTGTATAAATGGGCGATCATGGGCGCAAAAGAAAATTTTATTATTGGCACGCGTCGACGCGCGCCCTTCTTTTTTATGATTTCGAGTTTGAATCGATGAATGAATGTTGACCCCTTATTACCTGCAGCAGCCCGTTGGGCCGAAAGGGTCCACTTTGGCAAGCACCTGCACCTGCATACCAAGGTCAAGTGACTGATCACTTAAATGATTTTATGACCAGCGGAAATTGGTGTAAAAATTAAGATCTTTTAAATATTCAAATATACCAAATACAAACAAGATAGAGGTTCTAGTCGGGAGCTCCCGACTAGGGAATACCCTGAACCCTCTTATTCCAACACTAAATGCAGCTCGTTTGAATTAATAAAGATAAACTAAAAAAAAAAGTTCCCTTGGCAGGGTTTGAAGTCGCAACTGACCGCATTACTTACTGTCGACTTTACTCAACAGCCACACCAGGCAAAAAAAAAAATAGTTTCCTCGGTAGGGCTCGAACTCGCGACAGACCACACCACTTACCACTGCCTCTACTCAACAGCCACACTAACAATTGAGATTTATTGAGAAAAAAGAAACAATTTTAATAGCAGCTCAGAAAACAATCGCAATGATGACAGAATTCGAAGCAGACGCGCATAAATGTGTGTGTGTACATGTATACAGAAATTCTTGCAATTTACGTCGCAAACACGTCCGCAGTCAAAATACCGAAAAACCAAATAAAAACCGATCTTAATGAAATTTTCTGCAGCATATCTTATTGTACCGTAGAGTATTTGTGTATTATCAAAAAGTAAATTGCATTTAAATTGTGGCTCAAAATGGTTGGCAATACAAGCTGGGTTATTAACTTTGTTTATAGCTCTACGGTGGTAGCGGGGAGGTGGCGATAGGTATAAAATGAAAGATACTTGATATATATATAGTATTCTATAAGCAACATATTAAGTTTGGTGACTCTAGCTCTCATTTTTTACCCTATTTGCTCAAAAAACAGGATTTCAATATCGATTTTAATCGATTACTTGGAAACGCGACAAATTATCGAATATCGCAAACAAACTCGATCTGCGCGGGAAATAGGAGGACCTACAGCTAGACATGCCTAGATCAACTCAGCTGTTGATGCTGATCAAGAATATATATACTTTGTGGGGTCGGAGATACTTCATTCTGCCTGTTACATACATTTACAAAAATACATTATACCCTTTTTTCCCATTTTTAATGGGCTCAGGGTATAAAAATCGAGGAAAAAGGGCTATTTGCTGCACCCCGAAGATCTAATACCCTTGCAGACCCAACCTTTTTATAATGCTCATAGTGCTTTGCCCGTATCTAAGAGGCACAGGGAAAATAGTTAATGCCGAGTTTGGTCAAGATATCTTGATAAACAAAAAGTTTTTGATACAAGAACCTAGTTTTCGACCGATCGTTCCTATGTCAGCTATATGATATAGTAGTCCGATGTAAATAAGATTTTGCAAAAATGAAGGGAGCATAGTGAAATCTTTAAATGCCGTGTTTAATCAAAATATCTTGAATGTCAAAAAAGTTTTCCATACAACTTAATTTTCGACCGATCGTTCCTATGGCAGCTATATGATAAAGTTTTCCGATGTAAATAAGATTTTGCATATATATGAGCTGGTTTTGACATATGTGCTGCTCGCAACAGAAAGAGGGACTTCTGGAAAGTTTCATAAAGATAGCTTTAAAACTGAGAGACAAGTTCGCATAGAAACAGACAGACGGAAATGGCTATATCGACTCGGCTGTTGATACTGATCAATAATATATGTATATACTTTATAGGGTCGGAGATGTCTCCTTCTGTGCGTTACACATTTCACGACAAAATTATAATATCCTCTGCAAGGGAATAAAAATGAAAATACTTTCCTCTGTAGGGTACGAGCTCGCAACCGACCGCACTACTTGCCGCCACTGTTGATAAAATTCAAAGAAGACGTGTGTGTGTGTACAGAAATTCTTGCAAATTGCCCTAGCTGCCGCAAACACGAGGCCAGTTTCTTAACCGATCTTAATGAAATTATCTACAGTGCATTTTATTGTGCCATCGAATATTTTTGTATTCTCAAAAAGTCAATTGCATTAAAATTGTGGCTTAAATTGGTGGGCAATACAAGTTGGTTTATTAACTTGATTTATAGCTTTGCGGTTGTAGCGGGGAGGTGGCTGTTATTATATACCCAATTTGCTAAAAAAAAATCAGGATTTCGAGTTTTTCCGATTGCTTGGAAACGGAGTAAGTTATCGATTGTTGGAAACAAAGTCGAACTGCGCATGGACACTAACCAAACAGCATATAGACTGGACATCCAGTGTATGTTGCTGAGGCCTTCCGTCTCAAATGCGGCTGGTCCAAAGACACCTTCGTTTTTGTTCGGTCTCGAGAGCGGCCGCACGCTCAGACAGAGAGTGTGAGTAAGAAATACATATGACTTTGTGATAGAAGGAATTATTTTTTAAAATAAAATTTTATAGAACGGATATTTAAATATACCAAATACAAACAAGACAGAGGTTCTATGTGTCACAAGGGAAGCCATAAATTCAATTTTCCCGACTAGGGAATACCCTGAACCCTCTTATTCCAACACTAAATGCAGCTCGTTTAAATTGATAAGGATAAACTAAAAAAAAAAGTTCCCTTGGCAGGGTTTGAAGTCGCAACTGACCGCATTACTTACTGTCGACTTTACTCAACAGCCACACCAGGCAAAAAAAAAAATAGTTTCCTCGGTAGGGCTCGAACTTGCTACAGACCACACCACTTACCACTGCCTCTACTCAACAGCCACACTAACAATTGAGATTTATTGAAAAAAAAAAAAAAACAATTTAAATTAGCAGCACAAAAAACAATCGCAATGATGACAGAATTCGAAGCAGACGCGCATAAATGTGTGTGTGTACATGTATACAGAAATTCTTGCAATTTGCGTCGCAAACACGTCCGCAGTCAAAATACCGAAAAACCAAACAAAAACCGATCTTAATGAAATTTTCTACAGCATATCTTATTGTACCGTAGAATATTTGTGTATTATCAAAAAGTAAATTGCATTTAAATTGTGGCTCAAAATGGTTGGCAATACAAGCTGGGTTATTAACTTTGTTTATAGCTCTACGGTGGTAGCGGGGAGGTGGCGATAGGTATAAAATGAAAGATACTTGATATATATATAATATTCTATAAGCAACATATTAAGTTTGGTGACTCTAGCTCTCATTTTTTACCCTATTTGCTCCAAAAACAGGATTTCAATATCGATTTTAATCGATTACTTGGAAACGCGACAAATTATCGAATATCGCAAACAAACTCGATCTGCGCGGGAAATAGGAGGACCTACAGCTAGACATGCCTAGATCAACTCAGCTGTTGATGCTGATCAAGAATATATATACTTTGTGGGGTCGGAGATACTTCATTCTGCCTGTTACATACATTTACAAAAATACATTATACCCTTTTTTCCCATTTTTAATGGGCTCAGGGTATAAAAATCGAGGAAAAAGGGCTATTTGCTGCACCCCGAAGATCTAATACCCTTGCAGACCCAACCTTTTTATAATGCTCATAGTGCTTTGCCCGTATCTAAGAGGCACAGGGAAAATAGTTAATGCCGAGTTTGGTCAAGATATCTTGATAAACAAAAAAGTTTTTTATACAAGAACCTAGTTTTCGACCGATCGTTCCTATGTCAGCTATATGATATAGTAGTCCGATGTAAATAAGATTTTGCAAAAATGAAGGGAGCATAGTGAAATCTTTAAATGCCGTGTTTAATCAAAATATCTTGAATGTCAAAAAAGTTTTCCATACAACTTAATTTTCGACCGATCGTTCCTATGGCAGCTATATGATAAAGTTTTCCGATGTAAATAAGATTTTGCATATATATGAGCTGGTTTTGACATATGTGCTGCTCGCAACAGAAAGAGGGACTTCTGGAAAGTTTCATAAAGATAGCTTTAAAACTGAGAGACAAGTTCGCATAGAAACAGACAGACGGAAATGGCTATATCGACTCGGCTGTTGATACTGATCAATAATATATATATGTATATATAGTGGATGTTCTTTTTTATAGGGTCGGAGTGTCTTTCTTTCTTGCGTTACACATTTCACGACAAAATTATAATATCCTCTGCAAGGGAATAAAAATGAAAATACTTTTAATATTCAATTACCAAATAAAACAAGATAGAGGTTCTAGGAGCTCCCGACTAGGGATCCGAACCCTCTTTTCAACACTAAATGCAGCTCGTTTGAATTGATAAGGATAACTAAAAAAGTTCCCTTGGCAGGGTTTGAAGTCGCAACTGACCGCATTACTTGCTGTCGACTTTACTCAACAGCCACACCAGGAAAAATAGTTTCCTCGGTAGGGCTCGAACTCGCGACAGACCACACCACTGCCTCTACTCAACAGCCACACTACAATTGGATTTATTGAGAAAAAAAAACAATTTAAATAGTGATCATGATGACAGAATTCGAAGCAGTGCGCATAAGTGTGTGTGTACATGTATACAGAAATTCTTGCTAAATTTGGCTGCCGCAAACACGGCAGTCAAAATACCGAAACTTTAACCGATCTTAATGAAATTTTCTACAGCGTATTTATTGTACCGTAGAATATTTTTGTATTCTCAAAAAGTCAATTGCATTTAAATTGTGGCTCAAAATGGTGGGCAATACAAGTTGGGTTATTAACTTTGTTTATAGCTTCTATGGTGGTAGCGGGGAGGTGGCGATAGGTATAAAATGAAAGATACTTGATATATATAATATTCTATAAGCAACATGTTAAGTTTGGTGACTCTAGCTCTTCATTTTTTACCCAATTTGCTCAAAAATCAGGATTTCGATATCGATTTTAATCGATTACTTGGAAACGCGACAAGTTATCGATTATCGCAAACAAACTCGATCTGCGCGGGAATAGGAGGACCTACGAATATGCTAAGATTATTGGAAACAAAGTCGAACTGCTTTGCATGTGACACTACATTAACAGCATTATACACTGGTTTTCCAGTTTTAATGTGGCTCAGGCCTGCGAGGCTCAAATGCGGCTGGTCCAAAGTCACCTTCGTTTTTGTTCGGGCTCGAGAGGCGCCCGATCTCAGGCACAGGAAATAGTGTGAGGAACAAATACATATGACTTGTGTGATAGAACGGCATCGATGTATTTTTTTATTCAGTCACACTACAGGAAATGCTTTGGCTTACTCTCAGTGCTCTTTCAACTTGCCTATTAACCGTTTTACTGTCTGTGTGTGTATAACCAAGAATGTCCATAAATTAAATTTTTGTCAATTGTCGGTGGCTTTCTTCCCTTTTGAAGAGACGAGTAATATTATATAATGAAAGGGTTTGCCACGTCGATGCGATATTCTTGCATTTTGGCTCGATATGGTTGGTAAGGGTACCTAAGCGTTGGCATGTGTGCATTTATGATTCTTTTGAGTTCCTATATTCACGCACAATTTAATATTTTGTATATGAATAGAAGCATTTATGCGCTTGTGTGCCTGTTGGTTGCCTGCCTGCCTATCCTCGATGCAAATTTGACAAGATTTTTGGATTTCTGATTTTCGACCTCTACATTCAGTCACACACTCAAATGTGTATAAATGGGCGATCATGGGCGCAAAAGAAAATTTTATTATTGGCACGCGTCTGACGCGCGCTATTCTTTTTTATGATTTCGAGTTTGAATCGATGAATGAATGTTGACCCCTTATTACCTGCAGCAGCCCGTTGGGCCGAAAGGGTCCACTTTTGGCAAGCACCTGCACCTGCATACCAAGGTCAAGTGACTGATCACTTAAATGATTTTATGACCAGCGGAAATTGGTGTAAAAATTAAGATCTTTTAAATATTCAAATATACCAAATACAAACAAGACAGAGGTTCTAGTCGGGAGCTCCCGACTAGGGAATACCCCGAACCCTCTTATTCCAACACTAAATGCAGCTCGTTTAAATTAACAAAGATAAACTAAAAAAAAAAGTTCCCTTGGCAGGGTTTGAAGTCGCAACTGACCGCATTACTTACTGTCGACTTTACTCAACAGCCACACCAGGCAAAAAAAAAAATAGTTTCCTCGGTAGGGCTCGAACTCGCTACAGACCACACCACTTACCACTGCCTCTACTCAACAGCCACACTAACAATTGAGATTTATTGAGAAAAAAAAAAAAACAATTAAAATAGCAGCACAGAAAACAATCGCAATGATGACAGAATTCGAAGCAGACGCGCATAAATGTGTGTGTGTACATGTATACAGAAATTCTTGCAATTTGCGTCGCAAACACGTCCGCAGTCAAAATACCGAAAAACCAAACAAAAACCGATCCTAATGAAATTTTCTACAGCATCTTATTGTACCGTAGAATATTTGTGTATTATCAAAAAGTAAATTGCATTTAAATTGTGGCTCAAAATGGTTGGCAATACAAGCTGGGTTATTAACTTTGTTTATAGCTCTACGGTGGTAGCGGGGAGGTGGCGATAGGTAGAAAATGAAAGATACTTGATATATATATAATATTCTATAAGCAACATATTAAGTTTGGTGACTCTAGCTCTCATTTTTTACCCTATTTGCTCCAAAAACAGGATTTCAATATCGATTTTAATCGATTACTTGGAAACGCGACAAATTATCGAATATCGCAAACAAACTCGATCTGCGCGGGAAATAGGAGGACCTACAGCTAGACATGCCTAGATCAACTCAGCTGTTGATGCTGATCAAGAATATATATACTTTGTGGGGTCGGAGATACTTCATTCTGCCTGTTACATACATTTACAAAAATACATTATACCCTTTTTTCCCATTTTTAATGGGCTCAGGGTATAAAAATCGAGGAAAAAGGGCTATTTGCTGCACCCCGAAGATCTAATACCCTTGCAGACCCAACCTTTTTATAATGCTCATAGTGCTTTGCCCGTATCTAAGAGGCACAGGGAAAATAGTTAATGCCGAGTTTGGTCAAGATATCTTGATAAACAAAAAAGTTTTTTATACAAGAACCTAGTTTTCGACCGATCGTTCCTATGTCAGCTATATGATATAGTAGTCCGATGTAAATAAGATTTTGCAAAAATGAAGGGAGCATAGTGAAATCTTTAAATGCCGTGTTTAATCAAAATATCTTGAATGTCAAAAAAGTTCTCCATACAACTTAATTTTCGACCGATCGTTCCTATGGCAGCTATATGATAAAGTTTTCCGATGTAAATAAGATTTTGCATATATATGAGCTGGTTTTGACATATGTGCTGCTCGCAACAGAAAGAGGGACTTCTGGAAAGTTTCATAAAGATAGCTTTAAAACTGAGAGACAAGTTCGCATAGAAACAGACAGACGGAAATGGCTATATCGACTCGGCTGTTGATACTGATCAATAATATATATACTTTATAGGGTCGGAGATGTCTCCTTCTATGCGTTACACATTTCACGACAAAATTATAATATCCTCTGCAAGGGAATAAAAATGAAAATACTTTCCTCTGTAGGGTACGAGCTCGCAACCGACCGCACTACTTGCCGCCACTGTTGATAAAATTCAAAGAAGACGTGTGTGTGTGTACAGAAATTCTTGCAAATTGCCTTAGCTGCCGCAAACACGAGGCCAGCCAAACCACGTTTTGTTTGTGTTTCTTAACCGATCTTAATGAAATTATCTACAGTGTATATCGAATGTTTTTGTATTCTCAAAAAGTCAATTGCATTAAAATTGTGGCTTAAATTGGTGGGCAATACAAGTTGGTTTATTAACTTGATTTATAGCTTTTTGTAGCGGCAGGTGCGATTATTTTTTACCCAGTATTCTACAAAAAATCAATTAGCATTAAAATTGTGGCTCATATTCCAACACCAAATGAGGCGCTTATAGATACAGAGTAGGGGTGGCGATAGTTATAAAATGAAAGCTAATCGATATATATAGCTTTCTGGTTGCTACTGTCAAGTTTGGTGACTTAGCTCTTATTATTTACCAAATTTGCTAAAAAAATCGGGATTTCGAGTTTTACTTTTATCGATTACTTGGAAACGGGAGTAAGTTATCGATTATTGGAAACAAAGTCGAACTGCGCATGGACACTAATGAGGCTAATGAGGACACTAATGTTGCTGAGGCCTGCGGTCTCAAATGCGGCTGGTCCAAAGTCACCTTCGTTTTTGTTCGGGCTCGAGAGCGGCCGCACGCTCAGACAGAGAGTGTGAGGAACAAATACATATGACTTGTGTGATAGAACGGCATCGATGTATTTTTTTATTCAGTCACACTACAGGAAATGCTTTGGCTTACTCTCAGTGCTCTTTCAACTTGCCTATTAACCGTTTTACTGTCTGTGTGTGTATAACCAAGAATGTCCATAAATTAAATTTTTGTCAATTGTCGGTGGCTTTCTTCCCTTTTGAAGAGACGAGTAATATTATATAATGAAAGGGTTTGCCACGTCGATGCGATATTCTTGCATTTTGGCTCGATATGGTTGGTAAGGGTACCTAAGCGTTGGCATGTGTGCATTTATGATTCTTTCGAGTTCCTATATTCACGCACAATTTAATATTTTGTATATGAATAGAAGCATTTATGCGCTTGTGTGCCTGTTGGTTGCCTGCCTGCCTGTCCTCGATGCAAATTTGACAAGATTTTTGGATTTCTGATTTTCGACCTCTACATTCAGTCACACACACTCAAATGTGTATAAATGGGCGATCATGGGCGCAAAAGAAAATTTTATTATTGGCACGCGTCTGACGCGCGCTATTCTTTTTTATGATTTCGAGTTTGAATCGATGAATGAATGTTGACCCCTTATTACCTGCAGCAGCCCGTTGGGCCGAAAGGGTCCACTTTTGGCAAGCACCTGCACCTGCATACCAAGGTCAAGTGACTGATCACTTAAATGATTTTATGACCAGCGGAAATTGGTGTAAAAATTAAGATCTTTTAAATATTCAAATATACCAAATACAAACAAGACAGAGGTTCTAGACGGGAGCTCCCGACTAGGGAATACCCTGAACCCTCTTATTCCAACACTAAATGCAGCTCGTTTAAATTGATAAAGATAAACTAAAAAAAAAGTTCCCTTGGCAGGGTTTGAAGTCGCAACTGACCGCATTACTTACTGTCGACTTTACTCAACAGCCACACCAGGCAAAAAAAAAAATAGTTTCCTCGGTAGGGCTCGAACTCGCTACAGACCACACCACTTACCACTGCCTCTACTCAACAGCCACACTAACAATTGAGATTTATTGAGAAAAAAAAAAAACAATTAAAATAGCAGCACAGAAAACAATCGCAATGATGACAGAATTCGAAGCAGACGCGCATAAATGTGTGTGTGTACATGTATACAGAAATTCTTGCAATTTGCGTCGCAAACACGTCCGCAGTCAAAATACCGAAAAACCAAACAAAAACCGATCTTAATGAAATTTTCTACAGCATATCTTATTGTACCGTAGAATATTTGTGTATTATCAAAAAGTAAATTGCATTTAAATTGTGGCTCAAAATGGTTGGCAATACAAGCTGGGTTATTAACTTTGTTTATAGCTCTACGGTGGTAGCGGGGAGGTGGCGATAGGTAGAAAATGAAAGATACTTGATATATATATAATATTCTATAAGCAACATATTAAGTTTGGTGACTCTAGCTCTCATTTTTTACCCTATTTGCTCCAAAAACAGGATTTCAATATCGATTTTAATCGATTACTTGGAAACGCGACAAATTATCGAATATCGCAAACAAACTCGATCTGCGCGGGAAATAGGAGGACCTACAGCTAGACATGCCTAGATCAACTCAGCTGTTGATGCTGATCAAGAATATATATACTTTGTGGGGTCGGAGATACTTCATTCTGCCTGTTACATACATTTACAAAAATACATTATACCCTTTTTTCCCATTTTTAATGGGCTCAGGGTATAAAAATCGAGGAAAAAGGGCTATTTGCTGCACCCCGAAGATCTAATACCCTTGCAGACCCAACCTTTTTATAATGCTCATAGTGCTTTGCCCGTATCTAAGAGGCACAGGGAAAATAGTTAATGCCGAGTTTGGTCAAGATATCTTGATAAACAAAAAAGTTTTTTATACAAGAACCTAGTTTTCGACCGATCGTTCCTATGTCAGCTATATGATATAGTAGTCCGATGTAAATAAGATTTTGCAAAAATGAAGGGAGCATAGTGAAATCTTTAAATGCCGTGTTTAATCAAAATATCTTGAATGTCAAAAAAGTTCTCCATACAACTTAATTTTCGACCGATCGTTCCTATGGCAGCTATATGATAAAGTTTTCCGATGTAAATAAGATTTTGCATATATATGAGCTGGTTTTGACATATGTGCTGCTCGCAACAGAAAGAGGGACTTCTGGAAAGTTTCATAAAGATAGCTTTAAAACTGAGAGACAAGTTCGCATAGAAACAGACAGACGGAAATGGCTATATCGACTCGGCTGTTGATACTGATCAATAATATATGTATGTATATACTTTATAGGGTCGGAGATGTCTCCTTCTATGCGTTACACATTTCACGACAAAATTATAATATCCTCTGCAAGGGAATAAAAATGAAAATACTTTCCTCTGTAGGGTACGAGCTCGCAACCGACCGCACTACTTGCCGCCACTGTTGATAAAATTCAAAGAAGACGTGCGTGTGTGTACAGAAATTCTTGCAAATTGCCTTAGCTGCCGCAAACACGAGGCCAGCCAAACCACGTTTTGTTTGTGTTTCTTAACCGATCTTAATGAAATTATCTACAGTGTATATCGAATGTTTTTGTATTCTCAAAAAGTCAATTGCATTAAAATTGTGGCTTAAATTGGTGGGCAATACAAGTTGGTTTATTAACTTGATTTAGAGAGGTGGGGCTGTTATTATTTACCCAATTTTCTAAAAAAAATAAGAGGTTCTAGTCGGGCTCAATACAAGTTGGTTTACTTCCAACCCACCTATTCGCATTTATAGATAGAGAGTAGCGGGGAGGTGGCGATAGGTATAAAATGAAAGATAATCGATATATATATACTTTTCTAGAAGCTACATGTCAAGTTTGGTGACTCTAGCTCTTATTATTTACCAAAATTGCTATAAAAAATCGGGATTTCGATATACATTTTTATCGATTACTTGGAAACGGGGCAAGTTATCGTTTATCGGAAACAAACTCGATCTGCGCAGGCACTAGGAGCACCTACATCCTACGATTATTGGAAACAAAGTCGAACTGCGCATGGACACTAACCAAACAGCATATAGACTGGACATCCAGTGTATGTTGCTGAGGCCTGCGGTCTCAAATGCGGCTGGTCCAAAGTCACCTTCGTTTTTGTTCGGGCTCGAGAGCGGCCGCACGCTCAGACAGAGAGTGTGAGGAACAAATACATATGACTTGTGTGATAGAACGGCATCGATGTATTTTTTTATTCAGTCACACTACAGGAAATGCTTTGGCTTACTCTCAGTGCTCTTTCAACTTGCCTATTAACCGTTTTACTGTCTGTGTGTGTATAACCAAGAATGTCCATAAATTAAATTTTTGTCAATTGTCGGTGGCTTTCTTCCCTTTTGAAGAGACGAGTAATATTATATAATGAAAGGGTTTGCCACGTCGATGCGATATTCTTGCATTTTGGCTCGATATGGTTGGTAAGGGTACCTAAGCGTTGGCATGTGTGCATTTATGATTCTTTCGAGTTCCTATATTCACGCACAATTTAATATTTTGTATATGAATAGAAGCATTTATGCGCTTGTGTGCCTGTTGGTTGCCTGCCTGCCTGTCCTCGATGCAAATTTGACAAGATTTTTGGATTTCTGATTTTCGACCTCTACATTCAGTCACACACACTCAAATGTGTATAAATGGGCGATCATGGGCGCAAAAGAAAATTTTATTATTGGCACGCGTCTGACGCGCGCTATTCTTTTTTATGATTTCGAGTTTGAATCGATGAATGAATGTTGACCCCTTATTACCTGCAGCAGCCCGTTGGGCCGAAAGGGTCCACTTTTGGCAAGCACCTGCACCTGCATACCAAGGTCAAGTGACTGATCACTTAAATGATTTTATGACCAGCGGAAATTGGTGTAAAAATTAAGATCTTTTAAATATTCAAATATACCAAATACAAACAAGACAGAGGTTCTAGACGGGAGCTCCCGACTAGGGAATACCCTGAACCCTCTTATTCCAACACTAAATGCAGCTCGTTTAAATTGATAAAGATAAACTAAAAAAAAAAGTTCCCTTGGCAGGGTTTGAAGTCGCAACTGACCGCATTACTTACTGTCGACTTTACTCAACAGCCACACCAGGCAAAAAAAAAATAGTTTCCTCGGTAGGGCTCGAACTCGCTACAGACCACACCACTTACCACTGCCTCTACTCAACAGCCACACTAACAATTGAGATTTATTGAGAAAAAAAAAAAAACAATTAAAATAGCAGCACAGAAAACAATCGCAATGATGACAGAATTCGAAGCAGACGCGCATAAATGTGTGTGTGTACATGTATACAGAAATTCTTGCAATTTGCGTCGCAAACACGTCCGCAGTCAAAATACCGAAAAACCAAACAAAAACCGATCTTAATGAAATTTTCTACAGCATATCTTATTGTACCGTAGAATATTTGTGTATTATCAAAAAGTAAATTGCATTTAAATTGTGGCTCAAAATGGTTGGCAATACAAGCTGGGTTATTAACTTTGTTTATAGCTCTACGGTGGTAGCGGGGAGGTGGCGATAGGTAGAAAATGAAAGATACTTGATATATATATAATATTCTATAAGCAACATATTAAGTTTGGTGACTCTAGCTCTCATTTTTTACCCTATTTGCTCCAAAAACAGGATTTCAATATCGATTTTAATCGATTACTTGGAAACGCGACAAATTATCGAATATCGCAAACAAACTCGATCTGCGCGGGAAATAGGAGGACCTACAGCTAGACATGCCTAGATCAACTCAGCTGTTGATGCTGATCAAGAATATATATACTTTGTGGGGTCGGAGATACTTCATTCTGCCTGTTACATACATTTACAAAAATACATTATACCCTTTTTTCCCATTTTTAATGGGCTCAGGGTATAAAAATCGAGGAAAAAGGGCTATTTGCTGCACCCCGAAGATCTAATACCCTTGCAGACCCAACCTTTTTATAATGCTCATAGTGCTTTGCCCGTATCTAAGAGGCACAGGGAAAATAGTTAATGCCGAGTTTGGTCAAGATATCTTGATAAACAAAAAAGTTTTTTATACAAGAACCTAGTTTTCGACCGATCGTTCCTATGTCAGCTATATGATATAGTAGTCCGATGTAAATAAGATTTTGCAAAAATGAAGGGAGCATAGTGAAATCTTTAAATGCCGTGTTTAATCAAAATATCTTGAATGTCAAAAAAGTTCTCCATACAACTTAATTTTCGACCGATCGTTCCTATGGCAGCTATATGATAAAGTTTTCCGATGTAAATAAGATTTTGCATATATATGAGCTGGTTTTGACATATGTGCTGCTCGCAACAGAAAGAGGGACTTCTGGAAAGTTTCATAAAGATAGCTTTAAAACTGAGAGACAAGTTCGCATAGAAACAGACAGACGGAAATGGCTATATCGACTCGGCTGTTGATACTGATCAATAATATATGTATGTATATACTTTATAGGGTCGGAGATGTCTCCTTCTATGCGTTACACATTTCACGACAAAATTATAATATCCTCTGCAAGGGAATAAAAATGAAAATACTTTCCTCTGTAGGGTACGAGCTCGCAACCGACCGCACTACTTGCCGCCACTGTTGATAAAATTCAAAGAAGACGTGCGTGTGTGTACAGAAATTCTTGCAAATTGCCTTAGCTGCCGCAAACACGAGGCCAGCCAAACCACGTTTTGTTTGTGTTTCTTAACCGATCTTAATGAAATTATCTACAGTGTATATCGAATGTTTTTGTATTCTCAAAAAGTCAATTGCATTAAAATTGTGGCTTAAATTGGTGGGCAATACAAGTTGGTTTATTAACTTGATTTATAGCTTTGCGGTTGTAGCGGGGAGGTGGCTGTTATTATTTACCCAATTTTCTAAAAAAAAACAAGTAAGAGGTTCTAGTCGGGAGCTCCCGACTAGGGGATACCCTGAACCCTCATATTCCAACACCAAATGCAGCGCGCGCTTATAGATAGAGAGTAGCGGGGAGGTGGCGATAGGTATAAAATGAAAGATAATCGATATATATATACTTTTCTAGAAGCTACATGTCAAGTTTGGTGACTCTAGCTCTTATTATTTACCAAAATTGCTTAAAAATCGGGATTTCGATATACATTTTTATCGATTACTTGGAAACGGGGCAAGTTATCGTTTATCGGAAACAAACTCGATCTGCGCAGGCACTAGGAGCACCTACATCCTACGATTATTGGAAACAAAGTCGAACTGCGCATGGACACTAACCAAACAGCATATAGACTGGACATCCAGTGTATGTTGCTGAGGCCTGCGGTCTCAAATGCGGCTGGTCCAAAGTCACCTTCGTTTTTGTTCGGGCTCGAGAGCGGCCGCACGCTCAGACAGAGAGTGTGAGGAACAAATACATATGACTTGTGTGATAGAACGGCATCGATGTATTTTTTTATTCAGTCACACTACAGGAAATGCTTTGGCTTACTCTCAGTGCTCTTTCAACTTGCCTATTAACCGTTTTACTGTCTGTGTGTGTATAACCAAGAATGTCCATAAATTAAATTTTTGTCAATTGTCGGTGGCTTTCTTCCCTTTTGAAGAGACGAGTAATATTATATAATGAAAGGGTTTGCCACGTCGATGCGATATTCTTGCATTTTGGCTCGATATGGTTGGTAAGGGTACCTAAGCGTTGGCATGTGTGCATTTATGATTCTTTTGAGTTCCTATATTCACGCACAATTTAATATTTTGTATATGAATAGAAGCATTTATGCGCTTGTGTGCCTGTTGGTTGCCTGCCTGCCTGTCCTCGATGCAAATTTGACAAGATTTTTGGATTTCTGATTTTCGACCTCTACATTCAGTCACACACACTCAAATGTGTATAAATGGGCGATCATGGGCGCAAAAGAAAATTTTATTATTGGCACGCGTCTGACGCGCGCTATTCTTTTTTATGATTTCGAGTTTGAATCGATGAATGAATGTTGACCCCTTATTACCTGCAGCAGCCCGTTGGGCCGAAAGGGTCCACTTTTGGCAAGCACCTGCACCTGCATACCAAGGTCAAGTGACTGATCACTTAAATGATTTTATGACCAGCGGAAATTGGTGTAAAAATTAAGATCTTTTAAATATTCAAATATACCAAATACAAACAAGACAGAGGTTCTAGACGGGAGCTCCCGACTAGGGAATACCCTGAAACCTCTTATTCCAACACTAAATACAGCTCGTTTAAATTAACAAAGATAAACTAAAAAAAAAAGTTCCCTTGGCAGGGTTTGAAGTCGCAACTGACCGCATTACTTACTGTCGACTTTACTCAACAGCCACACCAGGCAAAAAAAAAATAGTTTCCTCGGTAGGGCTCGAACTCGCTACAGACCACACCACTTACCACTGCCTCTACTCAACAGCCACACTAACAATTGAGATTTATTGAAAAAAAAAAAAAAACAATTAAAATAGCAGCACAGAAAACAATCGCAATGATGACAGAATTCGAAGCAGACGCGCATAAATGTGTGTGTGTACATGTATACAGAAATTCTTGCAATTTGCGTCGCAAACACGTCCGCAGTCAAAATACCGAAAAACCAAACAAAAACCGATCCTAATGAAATTTTCTACAGCATCTTATTGTACCGTAGAATATTTGTGTATTATCAAAAAGTAAATTGCATTTAAATTGTGGCTCAAAATGGTTGGCAATACAAGCTGGGTTATTAACTTTGTTTATAGCTCTACGGTGGTAGCGGGGAGGTGGCGATAGGTAGAAAATGAAAGATACTTGATATATATATAATATTCTATAAGCAACATATTAAGTTTGGTGACTCTAGCTCTCATTTTTTACCCTATTTGCTCCAAAAACAGGATTTCAATATCGATTTTAATCGATTACTTGGAAACGCGACAAATTATCGAATATCGCAAACAAACTCGATCTGCGCGGGAAATAGGAGGACCTACAGCTAGACATGCCTAGATCAACTCAGCTGTTGATGCTGATCAAGAATATATATACTTTGTGGGGTCGGAGATACTTCATTCTGCCTGTTACATACATTTACAAAAATACATTATACCCTTTTTTCCCATTTTTAATGGGCTCAGGGTATAAAAATCGAGGAAAAAGGGCTATTTGCTGCACCCCGAAGATCTAATACCCTTGCAGACCCAACCTTTTTATAATGCTCATAGTGCTTTGCCCGTATCTAAGAGGCACAGGGAAAATAGTTAATGCCGAGTTTGGTCAAGATATCTTGATAAACAAAAAAGTTTTTTATACAAGAACCTAGTTTTCGACCGATCGTTCCTATGTCAGCTATATGATATAGTAGTCCGATGTAAATAAGATTTTGCAAAAATGAAGGGAGCATAGTGAAATCTTTAAATGCCGTGTTTAATCAAAATATCTTGAATGTCAAAAAAGTTCTCCATACAACTTAATTTTCGACCGATCGTTCCTATGGCAGCTATATGATAAAGTTTTCCGATGTAAATAAGATTTTGCATATATATGAGCTGGTTTTGACATATGTGCTGCTCGCAACAGAAAGAGGGACTTCTGGAAAGTTTCATAAAGATAGCTTTAAAACTGAGAGACAAGTTCGCATAGAAACAGACAGACGGAAATGGCTATATCGACTCGGCTGTTGATACTGATCAATAATATATGTATGTATATACTTTATAGGGTCGGAGATGTCTCCTTCTATGCGTTACACATTTCACGACAAAATTATAATATCCTCTGCAAGGGAATAAAAATGAAAATACTTTCCTCTGTAGGGTACGAGCTCGCAACCGACCGCACTACTTGCCGCCACTGTTGATAAAATTCAAAGAAGACGTGTGTGTGTGTACAGAAATTCTTGCAAATTGCCTTAGCTGCCGCAAACACGAGGCCAGCCAAACCACGTTTTGTTTGTGTTTCTTAACCGATCTTAATGAAATTATCTACAGTGTATATCGAATGTTTTTGTATTCTCAAAAAGTCAATTGCATTAAAATTGTGGCTTAAATTGGTGGGCAATACAAGTTGGTTTATTAACTTGATTTATAGCTTTGCGGTTGTAGCGGGAGGTGGGTTATTTCAATTTTAAAAAAGATTAGGGGAGGTGGCTGTTATTATTTACATGCCAAGTTTGGTGCTACTTTTTATTTACCAAAATTTAAAAAATCAGGATTTCGATAGTTTTTTCGATTGCTTGGAAACGGGAGTAAGTTATCGATTTTGTTGGAAACAAAGTCGAACTGCGCATGGACACTAACCAAACAGCATATAGACTGGACATCCAGTGTATGTTGCTGAGGCCTGCGGTCTCAAATGCGGCTGGTCCAAAGTCACCTTCGTTTTTGTTCGGGCTCGAGAGCGGCCGCACGCTCAGACAGAGAGTGTGAGGAACAAATACATATGACTTGTGTGATAGAACGGCATCGATGTATTTTTTTATTCAGTCACACTACAGGAAATGCTTTGGCTTACTCTCAGTGCTCTTTCAACTTGCCTATTAACCGTTTTACTGTCTGTGTGTGTATAACCAAGAATGTCCATAAATTAAATTTTTGTCAATTGTCGGTGGCTTTCTTCCCTTTTGAAGAGACGAGTAATATTATATAATGAAAGGGTTTGCCACGTCGATGCGAAATTCTTGCATTTTAGCTCGATATGGTTGGCAAGGGTACCTAAGCGTTGGCATGTGTGCATTTATGATTCTTTTGAGTTCCTATATTCACGCACAATTTAATATTTTGTATATGAATAGAAGCATTTATGCGCTTGTGTGCATGTTGGTTGCCTGCCTGCCTATCCTCGATGCAAATTTGACAAGATTTTTGGATTTCTGATTTTCGACCTCTACATTCAGTCACACACACTCAAATGTGTATAAATGGGCGATCATGGGCGCAAAAGAAAATTTTATTATTGGCACGCGTCTGACGCGCGCTATTCTTTTTTATGATTTCGAGTTTGAATCGATGAATGAATGTTGACCCCTTATTACCTGCAGCAGCCCGTTGGGCCGAAAGGGTCCACTTTTGGCAAGCACCTGCACCTGCATACCAAGGTCAAGTGACTGATCACTTAAATGATTTTATGACCAGCGGAAATTGGTGTAAAAATTAAGATCTTTTAAATATTCAAATATACCAAATACAAACAAGACAGAGGTTCTAGACGGGAGCTCCCGACTAGGGAATACCCTGAACCCTCTTATTCCAACACTAAATGCAGCTCGTTTAAATTGATAAAGATAAACTAAAAAAAAAAGTTCCCTTGGCAGGGTTTGAAGTCGCAACTGACCGCATTACTTACTGTCGACTTTACTCAACAGCCACACCAGGCAAAAAAAAAATAGTTTCCTCGGTAGGGCTCGAACTCGCTACAGACCACACCACTTACCACTGCCTCTACTCAACAGCCACACTAACAATTGAGATTTATTGAGAAAAAAAAAAAAACAATTAAAATAGCAGCACAGAAAACAATCGCAATGATGACAGAATTCGAAGCAGACGCGCATAAATGTGTGTGTGTACATGTATACAGAAATTCTTGCAATTTGCGTCGCAAACACGTCCGCAGTCAAAATACCGAAAAACCAAACAAAAACCGATCTTAATGAAATTTTCTACAGCATATCTTATTGTACCGTAGAATATTTGTGTATTATCAAAAAGTAAATTGCATTTAAATTGTGGCTCAAAATGGTTGGCAATACAAGCTGGGTTATTAACTTTGTTTATAGCTCTACGGTGGTAGCGGGGAGGTGGCGATAGGTATAAAATGAAAGATACTTGATATATATATAATATTCTATAAGCAACATATTAAGTTTGGTGACTCTAGCTCTCATTTTTTACCCTATTTGCTCCAAAAACAGGATTTCAATATCGATTTTAATCGATTACTTGGAAACGCGACAAATTATCGAATATCGCAAACAAACTCGATCTGCGCGGGAAATAGGAGGACCTACAGCTAGACATGCCTAGATCAACTCAGCTGTTGATGCTGATCAAGAATATATATACTTTGTGGGGTCGGAGATACTTCATTCTGCCTGTTACATACATTTACAAAAATACATTATACCCTTTTTTCCCATTTTTAATGGGCTCAGGGTATAAAAATCGAGGAAAAAGGGCTATTTGCTGCACCCCGAAGATCTAATACCCTTGCAGACCCAACCTTTTTATAATGCTCATAGTGCTTTGCCCGTATCTAAGAGGCACAGGGAAAATAGTTAATGCCGAGTTTGGTCAAGATATCTTGATAAACAAAAAAGTTTTTTATACAAGAACCTAGTTTTCGACCGATCGTTCCTATGTCAGCTATATGATATAGTAGTCCGATGTAAATAAGATTTTGCAAAAATGAAGGGAGCATAGTGAAATCTTTAAATGCCGTGTTTAATCAAAATATCTTGAATGTCAAAAAAGTTTTCCATACAACTTAATTTTCGACCGATCGTTCCTATGGCAGCTATATGATAAAGTTTTCCGATGTAAATAAGATTTTGCATATATATGAGCTGGTTTTGACATATGTGCTGCTCGCAACAGAAAGAGGGACTTCTGGAAAGTTTCATAAAGATAGCTTTAAAACTGAGAGACAAGTTCGCATAGAAACAGACAGACGGAAATGGCTATATCGACTCGGCTGTTGATACTGATCAATAATATATGTATATACTTTATAGGGTCGGAGATGTCTCCTTCTATGCGTTACACATTTCACGACAAAATTATAATATCCTCTGCAAGGGAATAAAAATGAAAATACTTTCCTCTGTAGGGTACGAGCTCGCAACCGACCGCACTACTTGCCGCCACTGTTGATAAAATTCAAAGAAGACGTGTGTGTGTGTACAGAAATTCTTGCAAATTGCCTTAGCTGCCGCAAACACGAGGCCAGCCAAACACTTTTGTTTGTGTTTCTTAACCGATCTTAATGAAATTATCTACAGTGTTTATTATCCTCGAATGTTTTTGTATTCTCAAAAAGTCAATTGCATTAAAATTGTGGCTTAAATTGGTGGGCAATACAAGTTGGTTTATTAACTTGATTTATAGCTTTGCGGTTGTAGCGGGGAGGTGGCTGTTTATTATACCCAATTTCTAAATTAAAGTAGCGGGGAGGTGGCTGGTTAGATATATATATATATTTACTCCATTTTGCTTTTTTTAAAAAAAATCAGGATTTCGAGTTTTTCCGATTGCTTGGAAACGGAGTAAGTTATCGATTGTTGGAAACAAAGTCGAACTGCGCATGGACACTAACCAAACAGCATATAGACTGGACATCCAGTGTATGTTGCTGAGGCCTGCGGTCTCAAATGCGGCTGGTCCAAAGTCACCTTCGTTTTTGTTCGGGCTCGAGAGCGGCCGCACGCTCAGACAGAGAGTGTGAGGAACAAATACATATGACTTGTGTGATAGAACGGCATCGATGTATTTTTTTATTCAGTCACACTACAGGAAATGCTTTGGCTTACTCTCAGTGCTCTTTCAACTTGTCTATTAACCGTTTTACTGTCTGTGTGTGTGTGTATAGCCAAGAATGCCCATAAATTAAATTTTTGTCAAATGTCGGTGGCTTTCTTCCCTTTTGAAGAGACGAGTAATATTATATAATGAAAGGGTTTGCCACGTCGATGCGAAATTCTTGCATTTTAGCTCGATATGGTTGGCAAGGGTACCTAAGCGTTGGCATGTGTGCATTTATGATTCTTTTGAGTTCCTATATTCACGCACAATTTAATATTTTGTATATGAATAGAAGCATTTATGCGCTTGTGTGCCTGTTGGTTGCCTGCCTGCCTGTCCTCGATGCAAATTTGACAAGATTTTTGGATTTCTGATTTTCGACCTCTACATTCAGTCACACACACTCAAATGTGTATAAATGGGCGATCATGGGCGCAAAAGAAAATTTTATTATTGGCACGCGTCTGACGCGCGCCCTTCTTTTTTATGATTTCGAGTTTGAATCGATGAATGAATGTTGACCCCTTATTACCTGCAGCAGCCCGTTGGGCCGAAAGGGTCCACTTTTGGCAAGCACCTGCACCTGCATACCAAGGTCAAGTGACTGATCACTTAAATGATTTTATGACCAGCGGAAATTGGTGTAAAAATTAAGATCTTTTAAATATTCAAATATACCAAATACAAACAAGATAGAGGTTCTAGTCGGGAGCTCCCGACTAGGGAATACCCTGAACCCTCTTATTCCAACACTAAATGCAGCTCGTTTAAATTAATAAAGATAAACTAAAAAAAAAGTTCCCTTGGCAGGGTTTGAAGTCGCAACTGACCGCATTACTTACTGTCGACTTTACTCAACAGCCACACCAGGCAAAAAAAAAAATAGTTTCCTCGGTAGGGCTCGAACTCGCTACAGACCACACCACTTACCACTGCCTCTACTCAACAGCCACACTAACAATTGAGATTTATTGAGAAAAAAAAAAAAAAACAATTAAAATAGCAGCACAGAAAACAATCGCAATGATGACAGAATTCGAAGCAGACGCGCATAAATGTGTGTGTGTACATGTATACAGAAATTCTTGCAATTTGCGTCGCAAACACGTCCGCAGTCAAAATACCGAAAAACCAAACAAAAACCGATCTTAATGAAATTTTCTACAGCATATCTTATTGTACCGTAGAATATTTGTGTATTATCAAAAAGTAAATTGCATTTAAATTGTGGCTCAAAATGGTTGGCAATACAAGCTGGGTTATTAACTTTGTTTATAGCTCTACGGTGGTAGCGGGGAGGTGGCGATAGGTATAAAATGAAAGATACTTGATATATATATAATATTCTATAAGCAACATATTAAGTTTGGTGACTCTAGCTCTCATTTTTTACCCTATTTGCTCCAAAAACAGGATTTCAATATCGATTTTAATCGATTACTTGGAAACGCGACAAATTATCGAATATCGCAAACAAACTCGATCTGCGCGGGAAATAGGAGGACCTACAGCTAGACATGCCTAGATCAACTCAGCTGTTGATGCTGATCAAGAATATATATACTTTGTGGGGTCGGAGATACTTCATTCTGCCTGTTACATACATTTACAAAAATACATTATACCCTTTTTTCCCATTTTTAATGGGCTCAGGGTATAAAAATCGAGGAAAAAGGGCTATTTGCTGCACCCCGAAGATCTAATACCCTTGCAGACCCAACCTTTTTATAATGCTCATAGTGCTTTGCCCGTATCTAAGAGGCACAGGGAAAATAGTTAATGCCGAGTTTGGTCAAGATATCTTGATAAACAAAAAGTTTTTTATACAAGAACCTAGTTTTCGACCGATCGTTCCTATGTCAGCTATATGATATAGTAGTCCGATGTAAATAAGATTTTGCAAAAATGAAGGGAGCATAGTGAAATCTTTAAATGCCGTGTTTAATCAAAATATCTTGAATGTCAAAAAAGTTTTCCATACAACTTAATTTTCGACCGATCGTTCCTATGGCAGCTATATGATAAAGTTTTCCGATGTAAATAAGATTTTGCATATATATGAGCTGGTTTTGACATATGTGCTGCTCGCAACAGAAAGAGGGACTTCTGGAAAGTTTCATAAAGATAGCTTTAAAACTGAGAGACAAGTTCGCATAGAAACAGACAGACGGAAATGGCTATATCGACTCGGCTGTTGATACTGATCAATAATATATGTATATACTTTATAGGGTCGGAGATGTCTCCTTCTATGCGTTACACATTTCACGACAAAATTATAATATCCTCTGCAAGGGAATAAAAATGAAAATACTTTCCTCTGTAGGGTACGAACTCGCAACCGACCGCACTACTTGCCGCCACTGTTGATAAAATTCAAAGAAGACGTTGTGTGTGCAGAAATTTTGCAATTCTTCAGTCTTGCCGCACAATTTACGATTTTTGTATATGAATGAAATTTATCTTTGTGCATTTGTTGTCCTGCCTGTCTCGATCAAATTTGAAGATTTTTATTTTGATTTTCGACCTCTACATTCAGTCATTAACATAAATGTTGTATAAATGGGCGATCATGGGCCAAAAAAAAAATGTTTATTATTGGCACCGTCTGACGCGCTTTCTTTTTATGATTTCGAGTTTGAATCGATGAATGAATGTTGACCTTATTACCTGCAGCAGCCCGTTGGGCCGAAAGGGTCCACTTTTGGCAAGTACCTGCACCTGCATACCAAGGTCAAGTGACTGATCACTTAAATGATTTTATGACCAGCGGAAATCGGTGTAAAAATTAAGATCTTTTAAATATTCAAATATACCAAATACAAACAAGACAGAGGTTCTAGACGGGAGCTCCCGACTAGGGAATACCCTGAACCCTCTTATTCCAACACTAAATGCAGCTCGTTTGAATTAATAAAGATAAACTAAAAAAAAAAAAGTTCCCTTGGCAGGGTTTGAAGTCGCAACTGACCGCATTACTTACTGTCGACTTTACTCAACAGCCACACTAGGCTCGAACTCGCGACAGACCACACCACTTACCACTGCCTCTACTCAACAGCCACACTAACAATTGAGATTTATTGAGAAAAAAGAAACAATTTTAATAGCAGCTCAGAAAACAATCGCAATGATGACAGAATTCGAAGCAGACGCGCATAAATGTGTGTGTGTACATGTATACAGAAATTCTTGCAATTTGCGTCGCAAACACGTCCGCAGTCAAAATACCGAAAAACCAAACAAAAACCGATCTTAATGAAATTTTCTACAGCATATCTTATTGTACCGTAGAATATTTGTGTATTATCAAAAAGTAAATTGCATTTAAATTGTGGCTCAAAATGGTTGGCAATACAAGCTGGGTTATTAACTTTGTTTATAGCTCTACGGTGGTAGCGGGGAGGTGGCGATAGGTATAAAATGAAAGATACTTGATATATATATAATATTCTATAAGCAACATATTAAGTTTGGTGACTCTAGCTCTCATTTTTTACCCTATTTGCTCCAAAAACAGGATTTCAATATCGATTTTAATCGATTACTTGGAAACGCGACAAATTATCGAATATCGCAAACAAACTCGATCTGCGCGGGAAATAGGAGGACCTACAGCTAGGCATGGCTAGATCAACTCAGCTGTTGATGCTGATCAAGAATATATATACTTTGTGGGGTCGGAGATACTTCATTCTGCCTGTTACATACATTTACAAAAATACATTATACCCTTTTTTCCCATTTTTAATGGGCTCAGGGTATAAAAATCGAGGAAAAAGGGCTATTTGCTGCACCCCGAAGATCTAATACCCTTGCAGACCCAACCTTTTTATAATGCTCATAGTGCTTTGCCCGTATCTAAGAGGCACAGGGAAAATAGTTAATGCCGAGTTTGGTCAAGATATCTTGATAAACAAAAAAGTTTTTTATACAAGAACCTAGTTTTCGACCGATCGTTCCTATGTCAGCTATATGATATAGTAGTCCGATGTAAATAAGATTTTGCAAAAATGAAGGGAGCATAGTGAAATCTTTAAATGCCGTGTTTAATCAAAATATCTTGAATGTCAAAAAAGTTTTCCATACAACTTAATTTTCGACCGATCGTTCCTATGGCAGCTATATGATAAAGTTTTCCGATGTAAATAAGATTTTGCATATATATGAGCTGGTTTTGACATATGTGCTGCTCGCAACAGAAAGAGGGACTTCTGGAAAGTTTCATAAAGATAGCTTTAAAACTGAGAGACAAGTTCGCATAGAAACAGACAGACGGAAATGGCTATATCGACTCGGCTGTTGATACTGATCAATAATATATGTATATACTTTATAGGGTCGGAGATGTCTCCTTCTATGCGTTACACATTTCACGACAAAATTATAATATCCTCTGCAAGGGAATAAAAATGAAAATACTTTCCTCTGTAGGGTACGAGCTCGCAACCGACCGCACTACTTGCCGCCACTGTTGATAAAATTCAAAGAAGACGTGTGTGTGTGTACAGAAATTCTTGCAAATTGCCCTAGCTGCCGCAAACATGGGCCGTTTCTTAACCGATCTTAATGAAATTATCTACAGTCCATTTTATTGTGCCATCGAATATTTTTGTATTCTCAAAAAGTCAATTGCATTAAAATTGTGGCTTAAATTGGTGGGCAATACAAGTTGGTTTATTAACTTGATTTATAGCTTTGCGGTTGTAGCGGGGAGGTGGCTGTTATTATTTACCCAATTTGCTTAAAAAAAGCAGGATTTCGAGTTTTTCCGATTGCTTGGAAACGGAGTAAGTTATCGATTGTTGGAAACAAAGTCGAACTGCGCATGGACACTAACCAAACAGCATATAGACTGGACATCCAGTGTATGTTGCTGAGGCCTGCGGTCTCAAATGCGGCTGGTCCAAAGTCACCTTCGTTTTTGTTCGGGCTCGAGAGCGGCCGCACGCTCAGACAGAGAGTGTGAGTAAGAAATACATATGACTTGTGTGATAGAACGGCATCGATGTATTTTTTTATTCAGTCACACTACAGGAAATGCTTTGGCTTACTCTCAGTGCTCTTTCAACTTGTCTATTAACCGTTTTACTGTCTGTGTGTGTATGTGTCCACACAAGCAAGAATGCCCATAAATTCTATTTTTGTCAAATGTCGGTGGCTTTCTTCCCTTTTGAAGAGACGAGTAATATTATATAATGAAAGGGTTTGCCAAGTCGATGCGAAATTCTTGCATTTTAGCTCGATATGATTGGTAAGGGTACCTAAGCGTTGGCGTGTGTGCATTGATGATTCTTTCGAGCTCCTATATTCACGCACAATTTAATATTTTGTATATGAATAGAAGCATTTATGCGCTTGTGTGCCTGTTGGTTGCCTGCCTGCCTGTCCTCGATGCAAATTTGACAAGATTTTTGGATTTCTGATTTTCGACCTCTACATTCAGTCACACACACTCAAATGTGTATAAATGGGCGATCATGGGCGCAAAAGAAAATTTTATTATTGGCACGCGTCTGACGCGCGCCCTTCTCATTAATGATTTCAAGTTTGAATTGATGAATGAATTTTGACCCCTTATTACCTGCAGCAGCCCTATGGGCCGAAACGGGTCCACTTTTGGCAAGCACCTGCACCTGCATACCAAGTCAAGTGACTGATCACTTAAATGATTTTACGACAAGCGGAAATTTGTGTAAAAATTAAGATCTTTTAAATATTCAAATATACCAAATACAAACAAGATAGAGGTTCCAGTCGTGAGCTCCCGACAAGGGAATACCCCGAACCCTCTTATTCCAACACTAAATGCAGCTCGTTTGAATTAATAAAGATAAACTAAAAAAAAAAGTTCCCTTGGCAGGGTTTGAAGTCGCAACTGACCGCATTACTTACTGTCGACTTTACTCAACAGCCACACTAGGCAAAAAAAAAAAAATAGTTTCCTCGGTAGGGCTCGAACTCGCTACAGACCACACCACTTACCACTGCCTCTACTCAACAGCCACACTAACAATTGAGATTTATTGAGAAAAAATAAAAAAAACAATTAATATAGAAGCACAGAAAACATTCGCAATTATGACAGAATTCGAAGCAGACGCGCATGAATGTGTCTGTGTACATGTATACAGAAATTCTTGCAATTTGCGTCGCAAACACGTGCGCAGTCAAAATACCGAAAAACAAAACAAAAACCGATCTTAATGAAATTTTCTACAGCATATCTTATTGTACCGTAGAATATTTGTGTATTATCAAAAAGTATATTCTATTTAAATTGTGGCTTAAAATGGTTGGCAATACAAGCTGGGTTATTAACTTTGTTTATAGCTCTACGGTGGTAGTGGGGAGGTGGCGATAGGTATAAAATGAAAGATACTTGATATAGATCAACTCGGCTGTTGATGCTGATCAAGAATATATATACTTTATGGGGTCGGAGATACTTCATTCTGCCTGTTACATACATTTACAGAAATACATTACACCCTTTTTTCCCATTTCTAAAAGGGCTCGGGTATAAAAATCGAAGAAGAATGGCTATCTGCTACACCCCGAAGATCTAATACCCTTGCAGACCCAACCTTTTCATAATGCTCATAGTGTTTTGCATTAAGAGGCACAGGGAAAATAGTTAATGCCGAGCTTGATCTAGATATCTTGATAAACAAAAAAGTTGTTTATTCAAGAACCTAGTTTTCGACCGATCGTTCCTATGGCAGCTATATGATATAGTAGTCGGATGTAAATAAGAATTTGCAAAAATGAAGGGAGCATAGTGAAATCTTTAAATGCCGTGTTTAATCAAAATATCTTGAATGTCAAAAAAGTTTTCCATACAACTTAATTTTCGACCGATCGTTCCTATGACAGCTATATGATATAGTTTTCCGATGTAAATAAGATTTTGCATATATATGAGGAGCCTAGTAAAACTAAATAATGCCGAGATTGGCCAAGATATCGGGAAAAACAAAACAATTTTCCATACAACAACTTAATTTTCGACCGATCCTTCCTATGGCAGCTATATGATATAGTGGTGGAGCATAGTATAACTAATAAGTGCCGAGTTTGGTCAAGATATCTTGATAAACAAAAATGCTTTTCATTCAACAACTTAATTTTCCACCGATCGTTCCTATAGCAGCTATATAATATAGTGGTCCGATCCAGCTGGTTTTGACATATGTGCTGCTCGCAACAGAAAGAGGAACTTCTGCAAAGTTTCATACAGATAGCTTTAAAACTGAGAGACAAGTTCGCATAGAAACAGACAGAAGGAAATGGCTATATCGACTCGGCTGTTGATACTGATCAAGAATGTATATACTTTATGGGGTCGAAGATGTCTCCTTCCATGCGTTATACATATCACGACAAAATTATAATACCCTCTGCAAGGGTTTAAAAATGAAAATACTTTCCTCTGTAGGGTACGAACTCGCAACCGACCGCACTACTTGCCGCCACTGTTGATAAAATGCTAAGACGTGTGTGTGTGTACAGAAATTCTTGCAAATTGCCCTAGCTGCCGCAAACACGAGGCCAGTTTCTTAACCGATCTTAACTTGATTTATAGCTTTGCGGTTGTAGCGGGGAGGTGGCTGTTATTATTTACCCAATTTGCTAAAAACAACAGGATATCGAGTTTTTTCGATTGCTTGGTAACGGAGTAAGTTATCGATTATTGGAAACAAAGTCGAACTGCGCATGGACACTAACCAAACAGCATATAGACTGGACATCCAATGTATGTTGCTGAGGCCTGCGGTCTCAAATGCGGCTGGTCCAAAGTCACCTTCGTTTTTGTTCGGGCTCGAGAGCGGCCGCACGCTCAGACAGAGAGTGTGAGTAAGAAATACATATGACTTGTATTGTATGTATTTTTTTATTCAGTCACACTACAGGAAATGCTTTGGCTTACTCTCAGTGCTCTTTCAACTTGTCTATTAACCGTTTTACTGTCTGTGTGTGTATGTGTCCACAGAAGCAAGAATGCCCATAAATTCAATTTTTGTCAAATGTCGGTGGCTTTCTTCCCTTTTGAAGAGACGAGTAATATTATATAATGAAAGGGTTTGCCACGTCGATGCGAAATTCTTGCATTTTAGCTCGATATGGTTGGTAAGGGTACCTAAGCGTTGGCATGTGTGCATTTATGATTCTTTCGAGTTCCTATATTCACGCACAATTTAATATTTTGTATATGAATAGAAGCATTTATGCGCTTGTGTGCCTGTTGGTTGCCTGCCTGCCTGTCCTCGATGCAAATTTGACAAGATTTTAGGATTTCTGATTTTCGACCTCTACATTCAGTCAAACACACACAAATGTGTGTAAATGGGCGATCATGGGCGCAAAAGAAAATTTTTTTATTGGCACGCGTCTGACGCGCGCCCTTCTCATTAATGATTTCAAGTTTGAATTGATTAATGAATTTTGACCCCTTATTACCTGCAGCAGCCCTATAGGGCGCCAAAGATTTTATTATTGGCACGCGACGGACGCGCGCCCTTCTTTTTTATGATTTCGAGTTTGAATCGATGAATGAATGTTGACCCCTTATTACCTGCAGCAGCCCGTTGGGCCGAAAGGGTCCACTTTTGGCAAGCACCTGCACCTGCATACCAAGGTCAAGTGACTGATCACTTAAATGATTTTATGACCAGCGGAAATTTGTGTAAAAATAAATATCTTTTAAATATTCAAATATACCAAATACAAACAAGATAGAGGTTCTAGTCGGGAGCTCCCGACTAGGGAATACCCTAAACCCTCTTATTCCAACACTAAATGCAGCTCGTTTGAATTAATAAAGATAAACTTAAAAAAAAGTTCCCTTGGCAGGGTTTGAAGTCGCAACTGACCGCATTACTTACTGTCGACTTTACTCAACAGCCACACCAGGCAAAAAAAAAAAATAGTTTCCTCGGTAGGGCTCGAACTCGCGAGAGACCACACCACTTACCACTGCCTCTACGCAACAGCCACACTAACAATTGAGATTTATTGAGAAAAAATAAAAAAAAAACAATTAAAATAGAAGCACAGAAAACATTCGCAATGATGACAGAATTCGAAGCAGACTCGCATGAATGTGTGTGTGTACATGTATACAGAAATTCTTGCAATTTGCGTCGCAAATACGTGCGCGGTCAAAATACCGAAAAACAAAACAAAAACCGATCTTAATGAAATTTTCTACAGCATATCTTATTGTACCGTAGAATATTTGTGTATTATCAAAAAGTATATTCTATTTAAATTGTATCTTAAAATGGTTGGCAATACAAGCTGGGTTATTAACTTAGTTTATAGCTCTACGGTGGTAGTGGGGAGGTGGCTGTTATTATTTACCCAATTTGCTAAAAAAAAACAGAATTTCGAGTTTTTCCGATTGCTTGGAAACGGAGTAAGTTATCGATTATTGGAAACAAAGTCGAACTGCGCATGGACACTAACCAAACAGCATATAGACAGGACATCCAGTGTATGTTGCTGAGGCCTGCGGTCTCAAATGAGGCTGGTCCAAAGTCACCTTCGTTTTTGTTCGGGCTTGAGAGCGGCCGCACGCTCAGACAGAGAGTGTGAGTAAGAAATACATATGACTTGTGTGATAGAACGGCATCGATGTATGAAATGCTTTGGCTTACTCTCAGTGCTCTTTCAACTTGTCTATTAACCGTTTTACTGTCTGTGACAGAAAATAATCGCAATGATGACAGAATTCGAAGCAGACGCGCATGAATGTGTGTGTGTACATGTATACAGAAATTCTTGCAATTTGCGTCGCAAACATGTGCGCAGTCAAAATACCGCAATTTTCTACAGCATATCTTATTGTACTGTAGAATATTTGTGTTTTATCGAAAAGTAAATTGCATTTAAATTTTGGCTTAAAATGGTTGGCTAGATCAACTCGGCTGTTGATGCTGATCAAGAATATATATACTTTATGGGGTCGGAGATATTTCATTCTGCCAGTTAAATACATTTACAAAAATACATTATACCATTTTTCCCATTTTGAATGGGCTCTGGGTATAATAATCGAAGAAGAATGGCTATCTGCTGCATCCCGAAGATCTAATACCCTTGCAGACCCAACCTTTTCATAATGCTCATAGTGCTTTGCCCGTATCTAAGAGGCACAGTTAAAATAGTTAATGCCGAGTTTGGTCAAGATATCTTGATAAACAAAAAAGTTTTTTATACAAGAACCTAGTTTTCGACCGATCGTTCCTATGGCAGCTATTTGATATAGTAGTCCGCTGTAAATATCATTTTGCAAAAATGAAGGGAGCATAGTGAAATCTTTAAATGCCGCGTTTAATCAAAATATCTTGAATGTCAAAATAGGTTTTCCATACAACTTAATTTTCGACCGATCGTTCCCATGGCAGCTATATGATATAGTTTTCCGATGTAAATAAAATTTTGCATATATATGAGGAGCCTAGTAAAACTAAATAATGCCGAGAGTGGCCAAGATATCGGGAAAAACAAAACGATTTTCCATACAACAACTTAATTTTCGACCGATCCTTCCTATGGCAGCTATATGATATAGTGGTGGAGCATAGTATAACTAATAAGTGCCGAGTATGGTCAAGATATCGTTCCTATGGCAGCTACATAATATAGTGGTCCGATCTTAATAGGATTTGGCATATATATGAGAAGCATAGTAAAACTAATTATTGGCGAGTTTAATTTTTGTCCGATCGTTCCTATGGCAGCCATATGATATAGTGGTCCGATCTTAATAGATATTTGCATATATATGAGGAGCATAGTAAAACTAATATATGCCGAATTTGGTCAAAATATCTTGAAAATAAAAATTGTTTTTCATTCAACTTAATTTTTGACAGATCGTTCCTATGGCAGCTATATGATATGGTGGTCCAATCTTAGCAGGATTTTGCATATATATGAGGAGCATAGTAAAACTAATTATTGGCGAGTTTAATTTTTGTCCGATCGTTCCTATGGCAGCTATATGATATGGTGGTCCGATCTTAATAGGATTTCGAATGTATATGAGAAGCATAGTTAATAAGTGCCGAATTTCGGCAATATATCTTGATAAACAAAAATGTTTTACATACAACAACTTAATTTTTGACCAATCGTTCCTGTGGCAGCTATATGATATAGTGGACCGATCTTAATAGAATTTTGCTAATATATGAGGAGCACAGAAAAACTAATATATGCCGAATTTGTTCAAGATATTTTGATAAAAATAAAATTTTTTTCATACAACAACTTAATTTTTGACAGATCGTTCCTATGGCAGCTATATGATATGGTGGTCCGATCTTAATAGGATTTCGAATGTATATGAGGAGCATAGTTAATAAATGCCGAATTTCGGCAATATATCTTGATAAACAAAAATGTTTTACATACAACAACTTAATTTTTGACAGATCGTTCCTATGGCAGCTATATGATATGGTGGTCCGATCTTAATGGGATTTCGAATGTATATGTGGAGCATAGTTAATAAATGCCGAATTTCGGCAATATATCTTGATAAACAAAAATGTTTTACATACAACAACTTAATTTTTGACCGATCGTTCCTATTGCAGCTATATGATATAGTGGACCGATCTTAATGGGACTTTGCATATATATGAGAAGCATAGTAAAACCAATAAATGCCGAGGTTGGTCAAGATATTTTGATAAAAATAAAATTTTTTTCATACAACAACTTAATTTTTGACAGATCGTTCCTATGGCAGCTATATGATATGGTGGTCCGATCTTAATAGGATTTCGAATGTATATGAGAAGCATAGTAAAACTAATAAATGCCGAGGTTGGTCAAGACATCGGGAAAAACAAAACGATTTTCCATACAACAACTTAATTTTCGACCGATCCTTCCCATGGCAGCTATATGATATAGTGGTGGAGCATAGTATAACTAATAAGAGCCGAGTATGGTCAAGATATCTTGATAACAAAAAAGTTTTTCATACAACAACTTAATTTTTGACCGATCGTTCCTATGACAGCTATATGATATAGTGGGCCGGTCTTAATAGGATTTAGCATATATATGAGGAGCATAGTTAATAAAAATCCGAATTTCGGCAATATTTCTTGATAAACTTGAATGTTTTTCATACAACAACTTAATTTTCGGCCGATCGTTCCATTGGCAGCTATTTCATATATGGTTATGAAATATGATTTTGCAAATATATGAGGAGCATAGAACAACTTATAATTGCCGACTTTGGTCAAGATATCTTGATAAAAAAAAATATTTTTCATACAACAACTTAATTTTCGACCGATCGTTCCAATGACAGCAATATGATAAAGTGGTCCGATCTTTATAGGATTTTGCATATATATGAGAAGCATAGTAAAACTAATTATTGGCGAGTATGGCCCAGATATCTTGAAAAATAAAATTATTTATCATACAACAACTTAATTTTTGACCAATCGTTCCTATGGCAGCTATATGATATAGTGGTCCGATCTTAATAAGATTTTGAAAAATATAGGGAAAGAAAAAAAAAAAAAAAAAATTTGGAAAAAAAATTAAAAAAAAAAAAATTAATAAAAAAAAAATAATTCAAAAACAAAAAAAAAAAAAAATTTAAAATATTTTAGAAATAAAGAAAAAATAAAAAAAAAAAAATTAAAAAATATAAAAAAAAAAAATTAAAAAAATTTGATTTGATTTCGCATGTATATGAGGAGCATATAAAATTATTTTTCATACAACAACTTAATTTTTGACCGATCGTTCCTATGGCAGCTTTTTGATATAGTGGATCTTAATGGGATTTTGCATATATATGAGGAGCATAGTAAAACTAATATATGCCGAATTTGGTCAAAATATTTTGATAAAAAAAATGCTTTTCATTCAACAACTTAGTTTTCGGCCGATCGTTCCATTGGCAGTTATTTCATATATAGTGGTCTGATCTTAATAGCATTTTGCATATATGTATATGAGAAGCATAGTAAAACTAATAAATGCCGAGGTTAGTCAATTTGTCTTGATAAAAAAAATGTTTTTCATACAACTTAATTTTTGACAGATCGTTCCTATGGCAGCTATATGATATAGTGGTCCGATCTTAATAGGATTTCGCATGTATATGAGGAGCATAGTAAATAAATGCCGAATTTCGGCAATATATCTTGATGAACAATAATGTTTTTCATACAACAACTTAATTTTCGACCGATCGTTCCAATGACAGCAATATGATATAGTGGTCCGATCTTAATAGATATTTGCATATATATGAGGAGCTTAGTAAAACTAATATATGCCGAATTTGGTCAAAATATATTGATAAAAAAAATGTTTTACATTCAACAACTTAATTTTCGGCCGATCGTTCCAATGGCAGCTATTTCATATATAGTCGTCTGATCTTAATAGCATTTTGCATATATATGAGAAGCATAGTAAAACTAATAAATGCCGAGGTTAGTCAATATATCTTGATAACAAAAATGTTTTTCATACAACAACTTAATTTTTGACCGATCGTTCCTATGGCAGCTTTATGATATAGTGGTCCGATCTTAATAGGATTTAGCATATATATGAGAAGCATAGTAAAACTAATAAATGCCGAGGTTAGTCAAGATATCTTGATAAAAAAAATATTTTTCATACAACAACTTAATTTTCGACCGATCGTTCCAATGACAGCAATATGAAATAGTGGTCCGATCTTAATAGATATTTGCATATATATGAGGAGCATAGTAAAACTAATATATGCCGAATTTGGTCAAAATATATTGATAAAAAAAATGTTTTTCATACAACAACTTAATTTTCGGCCGATCGTTCCAATGACAGCAATATGATATAGTGGTCCGATCTTAATAGAATTTTGCATATATATGAGGAGCATAGTAAAACTTATATATGCCGAATTTGGTCAAAATATCTTGATAAAAAAAAATGTTTTTCCTACAACTTAATTTTGGACAGATCGTTCCTATGGTAGCTATATGATATGGTGGTTCAATTTTAGCAGGATTTTGCATATATATGTATGAGGAGCATAGTAAAACTAATTATTGGCGAGTTTAAGTTTTGACCGATCGTTCCTATGGCAGCTATATGAGATAGTGGTCCGATCTTAATAGGATTTTGCATATATATGAGGACCATAGTAAAGAAATGCCGAGTTTCGGCAATATATCTCGATAAACAAAAATGTTTTTCATGCAACAACTTAATTTTCGACCGATCGTTCCTTTGGCAGCTATATGATATAGTGGTCCGATCTTAATATGATTTTGCAAATATATGAAAAGCATAGTAAAACTAATAAATGCCGAGGTTACTCAAGATATCTTGACAAAAAAAAAATGTTTTTCATACAACAACTTAATTTTTGACTGATCGTTCCTATGGCAGCTATATGATATAGTGGTCCGATCTTAATAGGATTTTGCATATATATGAGAAGCATAGTAAAACTAATAAATGCCGAGGTTAGTCAAGATATCTTGACAAAAAAAAAATGTTTTTCATACAACAACTTAATTTTTGACTGATCGTTCCTATGGCAGCTATATGATATAGTGGTCCGATCTTAATAGGATTTCGCATGTATATGAGGAGCATAGTAAATAAATGCCGAATTTCGGCAATATATCTTGATAAACAAAAATGTTTTTCATGCAACAACTTAATTTTCGACCGATCGTTCCTTTGGCAGCTATATGATATAGTGGTCCGATCTTAATATGATTTTGCAAATATATGAGGAGCATAGAACAACTTATAATTGCCGACTTTGGTCAAGATATCTTGATAAAAAAAATATTTTTCATACAACAACTTAATTTTCGACCGATCGTTCCAATGGCAGCTATTTCATATATAGTAGTCTGATCTTAATAGGATTTAGCATATATATGAGAAGCATAGTAAAACTAATAAATGCCGAGGTAAGTCAAGATATGTTGACAAAAAAAAAATGTTTTTCATACAACAACTTAATTTTTGACCGATCGTTCCTATGGCAGCTATATGATATAGTGGTCCGATCTTAATAGGATTTTGCAAATATATGAGGAGCATAGTAAATAAATGCCGAATTTCGGCAATATATCTTGATAAACAAAAATGTTTTTCATACAACAACTTAATTTTCGGCCGATCGTTCCAATGACAGCAATATGATATAGTGGTCCGATCTTAATAGAATTTTGCATATATATGAGGAGCATAGTAAAACTTATATATGCCGAATTTGGTCAAAATATCTTGATAAAAAAAATGTTTTTCATTCAACTTAATTTTTGACCGATCGTTCCTATGGCAGCTATATGATCCAATCTTAGCAGGATTTTGCATATATATGAGGAGCATAGTAAAACTAATTATTGGCGAGTTTAATTTTTGTCCGATCGTTCCTATGGCAGCCATATGATATAGTGGTCCGATCTTAATATGATTTTGCAAATATATGAGGAGCATAGAACAACTTATAATTGCCGACTTTGGTCAAGATATCTTGATAAAAAAAATATTTTTCATACAACAACTTAATTTTCGACCGATCGTTCCAATGGCAGCTATTTCATATATAGTGGTCTGATCTTAATAGCATTTTGCATATGTATGAGAATCATCGTAAAACTAATAAATGCCGAGGTTAGTCAATATATCTTGTTTTTCATACAACAACTTAATTTTTGACCGATCGTTCCTATGGCAGCTATATAAGATAGTGGTCCGATCTTAATAGGATTTTGCATATATATGAGAAGCATAGTAAAACTAATAAATGCCGAGGTTAGTCAATATATCTTGATAACAAAAATGTTTTTCATACAACAACTTAATTTTTTGACCGATCGTTCCTATGGCAGCTTTATGATATAGTGGTCCGATCTTAATAGGATTTTGCATATATATGAGGACCATAGTCAAGAAATGCCGAGTTTCGGCAATATATCTCGATAAACAAAAATGTTTTTCATGCAACAACTTAATTTTCGACCGATCGTTCCTTTGGCAGCTATATGATATAGTGGTCCGATCTTAATATGATTTTGCAAATATATGAGGAGCATAGAACAACTTATAATTGCCGACTTTGGTCAAGATATCTTGACAAAAAAAAAATGTTTTTCATACAACAACTTAATTTTTGACCGATCGTTCCTATGGCAGCTATATGATATAGTGGTCCGGTCTTAATAGGATTTAGCATATATATGAGGAGCATAGTAAAACTAATATATGCCGAATTTGGTCAAAATATCTTGATAAAAAAATGTTTTTCATTTAACAACTTAATTTTCGGCCGATCGTTCCAATGGCAGCTTTTTGATATAGTGGTCCGACCTTAATAGGATTTTGCATATATATGAGGAGTATAGTAAAACTAATATTTGCCGAATTTGGTCAAAATATCTTGATAAAAAAAAAGTTTTTCATTCAACAACTTAATTTTCGGCCGATCGTTCCAATGGCAGCAGCATGATATAGTGGTCCGATCTTAATAGATATTTGCATATATATTTGGAGCTTAGTAAAACTAATATATGCCGAATTTGGTCAAAATATATTGATAAAAAAAATGTTTTTCATTCAACAACTTAATTTTCGGCCGATCGTTCCAATGGCAGCTATTTCATATATAGTGGTCTGATCTTAATAGCATTTTGCATATATATGAGGACCATAGTCAAGAAATGCCGAGTTTCGGCAATATATCTCGATAAACAAAAATGTTTTTCATGCAACAACTTAATTTTCGACCGATCGTTCCTTTGGCAGCTATATGATATAGTGGTCCGATCTTAATATGATTTTGCAAATATATGAGGAGCATAGAACAACTTATAATTGCCGACTTTGGTCAAGATATCTTGATAAAAAAAATATTTTTCATACAACAACTTAATTTTCGACCGATCGTTCCAATGGCAGCTATTTCATATATAGTAGTCTGATCTTAATAGCATTTTGCATATATATGAGAAGCATAGTAAAACTAATAAATGCCGAGGTTAGTCAATATATCTTGATAACAAAAATGTTTTTCATACAACAACTTAATTTTTGACTGATCGTTCCTATGGCAGCTATATGATATAGTGGTCCGATCTTAATAGGATTTTGCATATATATGAGGAGTATAGTAAAACTAATATTTGCCGAATTTGGTCAAAATATCTTGATAAAAAAATGTTTTTCATTCAACAACTTAATTTTCGGCCGATCGTTCCAATGGCAGCAGCATGAAATAGTGGTCCGATCTTAATAGGATTTTGCATATATATGAGGACCATAGTCAAGAAATGCCGAGTTTCGGCAATATATCTCGATAAACAAAAATGTTTTTCATGCAACAACTTAATTTTCGACCGATCGTTCCTTTGGCAGCTATATGATATAGTGGTCCGATCTTAATATGATTTTGCAAATATATGAGGAGCATAGAACAACTTATAATTGCCGACATTGGTCAAGATATCTTGATAAAAAAAATATTTTTCATACAACAACTTAATTTTCGACCGATCGTTCCAATGGCAGCTATTTCATATATAGTAGTCTGATCTTAATAGGATTTAGCATATATATGAGAAGCATAGTAAAACTAATAAATGCCGAGGTTAGTCAAGATATGTTGAAAAAAAAAATGTTTTTCATACAACAACTTAATTTTTGACCGATCGTTCCTATGGCAGCTATATGATATAGTTGTCCGATCTTAATAGGATTTTGCAAATATATGAGGAGCATAGTAAATAAATGCCGAATTTCGGCAATATATCTTGATAAACAAAAATGTTTTTCATACAACAACTTAATTTTCGGCCGATCGTTCCAATGACAGCAATATGATATAGTGGTCCGATCTTAATAGAATTTTGCATATATATGAGGAGCATAGTAAAACTTATATATGCCGAATTTGGTCAAAATATCTTGATAAAAAAAATGTTTTTCATTCAACTTAATTTTTGACCGATCGTTCCTATGGCAGCTATATGATATGGTGGTCCAATCTTAGCAGGATTTTGCATATATATGAGGAGCATAGTAAAACTAATTATTGGCGAGTTTAATTTTTGTCCGATCGTTCCTATGGCAGCCATATGATATAGTGGTCCGATCTTAATATGATTTTGCAAATATATGAGGAGCATAGAACAACTAATATATGCCGAATTTGTTTAAAATATGTTGATAAAAAAAATGTTTTTCATTCAACAACTTAATTTTCGGCCGATCGTTCCTATGACAGCAATATGATAAAGTGGTCCGATCTTAATAGGATTTTGCATATATATGAGAAGCATAGTAAAACTATTTATTGGCGAGTTTGTCACAGATATCTTGAAAAATAAAATTATTTTTCATACAACAACTTAATTTTTGACCAATCGTTCCTATGGCAGCTATATGATATAGTGGTCCGATCTTAATAGGATTTCGCATGTATATGAGGAGCATATAAAATTATTTTTCATACAACAACTTAATTTTTGACCTATCGTTCCCATGGCAGCTTTTTGATATAGTGGATCTTAATAGGATTTTGCATATATATGAGGAGCATAGTAAAACTAATATATGCCGAATTTGGTCAAAATATTTTGATAAAAAAAATGCTTTTCATTCAACAACTTAATTTTCGACCGATCGTTCCATTGGCAGCTATTTCATATATAGTGGTCTGATCTTAATAGCATTTTGCATATATGTATATGAGAAGCATAGTAAAACTAATAAATGCCGAGGTTAGTCAATATGTCTTGATAAAAAAAATGTTTTTCATACAACTTAATTTTTGACAGATCGTTCCTATGGCAGCTATATGATATGGTGGTCCAATTTTAGCAGGATTTTGCATATATTTGTATGAGGAGCATAGTAAAACTAATTATTGGCGGGTTTAATTTTTGACCGGTGGTTCCTATGGCAGCTATATGAGATAGTGGTCCGATCTTAATAGGATTTTGCATATATATGAGGACCATAGTCAAGAAATGCCGAGTTTCGGCAATATATCTCGATAAACAAAAATGTTTTTCATGCAACAACTTAATTTGCGGCCGATCGTTCCAATGACAGCAATATGATATAGTGGTCCGATCTTAATAGAATTTTGAATATATATGAGGAGCATAGAACAACTTATAATGGCCGACTTTGGTCAAGATATCTTGATGAAAAAAATATTTTTCATACAACAACTTAATTTTCGACCGATCGTTCCAATGGCAGCTATTTCATATATAGTGGTCTGATCTTAATAGCATTTTGCATATATATGAGAATCATCGTAAAACTAATAAATGCCGAGGTTAGTCAATATATCTTGTTTTTCATACAACAACTTAATTTTTGACTGATCGTTCCTATGGCAGCTATATAAGATAGTGGTCCGATCTTAATAGGATTTTGCATATATATGAGAAGCATAGTAAAACTAATAAATGCCGAGGTTAGTCAATATATCTTGATAACAAAAATGTTTTTCATACAACAACTTAATTTTTGACCGATCGTTCCTATGGCAGCTTTATGATATAGTGGTCCGATCTTAATAGGATTTTGCATATATATGAGGACCATAGTCAAGAAATGCCGAGTTTCGGCAATATATCTCGATAAACAAAAAATGTTTTTCATGCAACAACTTAATTTTCGACCGATCGTTCCTTTGGCAGCTATATGATATAGTGGTCCGATCTTAATATGATTTTGCAAATATATGAGGAGCATAGAACAACTTATAATTGCCGACTTTGGTCAAGATATCTTGACAAAAAAAAATGTTTTTCATACAACAACTTAATTTTTGACCGATCGTTCCTATGGCAGCTATATGATATAGTGGTCCGGTCTTAATAGGATTTAGCATATATATGAGGAGCATAGTAAAACTAATATATGCCGAATTTGGTCAAAATATCTTGATAAAAAAAATGTTTTTCATTTAACAACTTAATTTTCGGCCGATCGTTCCAATGGCAGCTTTTTGATATAGTGGTCCGATCTTAATAGGATTTTGCATATATATGAAGAGTATAGTAAAACTAATATTTGCCGAATTTAGTCAAAATATCTTGATAAAAAAAATGTTTTTCATTCAACAACTTAATTTTCGGCCGATCGTTCCAATGGCAGCAGCATGATATAGTGGTCCGATCTTAATAGATATTTGCATATATATGAGGAGCTTAGTAAAACTAATATATGCCGAATTTGGTCAAAATATATTGATAAAAAAAATGTTTTTCATTCAACAACTTAATTTTCGGCCGATCGTTCCAATGGCAGCTATTTCATATATAGTGGTCTGATCTTAATAGCATTTGGCATATATATGAGGACCATAGTCAAGAAATGCCGAGTTTCGGCAATATATCTCGATAAACAAAAATGTTTTTCATGCAACAACTTAATTTTCGACCGATCGTTCCTTTGGCAGCTATATGATATAGTGGTCCGATCTTAATATGATTTTGCAAATATATGAGGAGCATAGAACAACTTATAATTGCCGACTTTGGTCAAGATATCTTGATAAAAAAAATATTTTTCATACAACAACTTAATTTTCGACCGATCGTTCCAATGGCAGCTATTTCATATATAGTAGTCTGATCTTAATAGCATTTTGCATATATATGAGAAGCATAGTAAAACTAATAAATGCCGAGGTTAGTCAATATATCTTGATAACAAAAATGTTTTTCATACAACAACTTAATTTTTGACTGATCGTTCCTATGGCAGCTATATGATATAATGGTCCGATCTTAATAGGATTTTGCATATATATGAGGAGTATAGTAAAACTAATATTTGCCGAATTTGGTCAAAATATCTTGATAAAAAAAATGTTTTTCATTCAACAACTTAATTTTCGGCCGATCGTTCCAATGGCAGCAGCATGATATAGTGGTCCGATCTTAATAGGATTTTGCATATATATGAGGACCATAGTCAAGAAATGCCGAGTTTCGGCAATATATCTCGATAAACAAAAATGTTTTTCATGCAACAACTTAATTTTCGACCGATCGTTCCTTTGGCAGCTATATGATATAGTGGTCCGATCTTAATATGATTTTGCAAATATATGAGGAGCATAGAACAACTTATAATTGCCGACTTTGGTCAAAATATCTTGATAAAAAAAATATTTTTCATACAACAACTTAATTTTCGACCGATCGTTCCAATGGCAGCTATTTCATATATAGTGGTCTGATCTTAATAGCATTTTGCATATATATGAGAATCATAGTAAAACTAATAAATGCCGAGGTTAGTCAATATATCTTGTTTTTCATACAACAACTTAATTTTTGACTGATCGTTCCTATGGCAGCTATATGAGATAGTGGTCCGATCTTAATAGGATATTGCATATATATGAGAAGCATAGTAAAACTAATAAATGCCGAGGTTAGTCAATATATCTTGATAACAAAAATGTTTTTCATACAACAACTTAATTTTGACCGATCGTTCCTATGGCAGCTTTATGATATAGTGGTCCGATCTTAATAGGATTTTGCATATATATGAGGACCATAGTCAAGAAATGCCGAGTTTCGGCAATATATCTCGATAAACAAAAATGTTTTTCATGCAACAACTTAATTTTCGACCGATCGTTCCTTTGGCAGCTATATGATATAGTGGTCCGATCTTAACATGATTTTGCAAATATATGAGGAGCATAGAACAACTTATAATTGCCGACTTTGGTCAAGATATCTTGACAAAAAAAAAATGTTTTTCATACAACAACTTAATTTTTGACCGATCGTTCCTATGGCAGCTATATGAGATAGTGGTCCGATCTTAAAAGGATTTTGCATATATATGAGGACCATAGTCAAGAAATGCAGAGTTTCGGCAATATATCTTGATGAACAAAAATGTTTTTCATACAACAACTAAATTTTCGGACGATCGTTCCAATGACAGCAATATGATATAGTGGTCCGATCTTAATAGAATTTAGCATATATATGAGGAGCATAGTAAAACTAATATATGCCGAATTTGGTCAAAATATCTTGATAAAAAAAATGTTTTTCATTTAACAACTTAATTTTCGGCCGATCGTTCCAATGGCAGCTTTTTGATATAGTGGTCCGATCTTAATAGGATTTTGCATATATATGAGGAGTATAGTAAATTTAATATTTGCCGAATTTGGTCAAAATATCTTGATAAAAAAAATGTTTTTCATTCAACAACTTAATTTTCGGCCGATCGTTCCAATGGCAGCAGTATGATATAGTGGTCCGATCTTAATAGATATTTGCATATATATGAGGAGCTTAGTAAAACTAATATAGGCCGAATTTGGTCAAAATATATTGATAAAAAAATGTTTTTCATTCAACAACTTAATTTTCGGCCGATCGTTCCAATGGCAGCTATTTCATATATAGTGGTCTGATCTTAATAGCATTTTGCATATATATGAGAAGCATAGTAAAACTAATAAATGCCGAGGTTAGTCAATATATCTTGATAACAAAAATGTTTTTCATACAACAACTTAATTTTTGACCGATCGTTCCTATGGCAGCTTTATGATATAGTGGTCCGATCTTAATAGGATTTTGCATATATATGAGGACCATAGTCAAGAAATGCCGAGTTTCGGCAATATATCTCGATAAACAAAAATGTTTTTCATGCAACAACTTAATTTTCGACCGATCGTTCCTTTGGCAGCTATATGATATAGTGGTCCGATCTTAATATGATTTTGCAAATATATGAGGAGCATAGAACAACTTATAATTGCCGACTTTGGTCAAGATATCTTGATAAAAAAAATATTTTTCATACAACAACTTAATTTTCGACCGATCGTTCCAATGGCAGCTATTTCATATATAGTAGTCTGATCTTAATAGCATTTTGCATATATATGAGAAGCATAGTAAAACTAATAAATGCCGAGGTTAGTCAATATATCTTGATAACAAAAATGTTTTTCATACAACAACTTAATTTTTGACTGATCGTTCCTATGGCAGCTATATGATATAGTGGTCCGATCTTAATAGGATCTCGCATGTATATGAGGAGCATAGTAAATAAATGCCGAATTTCGGCAATATATCTTGATGAACAATAATGTTTTTCATACAACAACTTAATTTTCGACCGATCGTTCCTTTGGCAGCTATATGATATAGTGGTCCGATCTTAATATGATTTTGCAAATATATGAGGAGCATAGAACAACTTATAATTGCCGACTTTGGTCAAGATATCTTGATAAAAAAAATATTTTTCATACAACAACTTAATTTTCGACCGATCGTTCCAATGGCAGCTATTTCATATATAGTAGTCTGATCTTAATAGCATTTTGCATATATATGAGAAGCATAGTAAAACTAATAAATGCCGAGGTTAGTCAATATATCTTGATAACAAAAATGTTTTTCATACAACAACTTAATTTTTGACTGATCGTTCCTATGGCAGCTATATGATATAGTGGTCCGATCTTAATAGGATTTTGCATATATATGAGGAGCATAGTAAAACTTATATATGCCGAATTTGGTCAAAATATCTTGATAAACAAAAATGTTTTTCATACAACAACTTAATTTTCGGCCGATCGTTCCAATGACAGCAATATGATATAGTGGTCCGATCTTAATAGAATTTTGCAAATATATGAGGAGCATAGTAAATAAATGCCGAATTTCGGCAATATATCTTGATAAACAAAAATGTTTTTCATACAACAACTTAATTTTCGGCCGATCGTTCTAATGACAGCAATATGATATAGTGGTCCGATCTTAATAGAATTTTGCATATATATGAGGAGCATAGTAAAACTTATATATGCCGAATTTGGTCAAAATATCTTGATAAAAAAAAATGTTTTTCATACAAATTAATTTTGGACAGATCGTTCCTATGGTAGCTATATGATATGGTGGTTCAATTTTAGCAGGATTTTGCATATATATGTATGAGGAGCATAGTAAAACTAATTATTGGCGAGTTTAAGTTTTGACCGATCGTTCCTATGGCAGCTATATGAGATAGTGGTCCGATCTTAATAGGATTTTGCATATATATGAGGACCATAGTCAAGAAATGCCGAGTTTCCGCAATATATCTCGATAAACAAAAATGTTTTTCATGCAACAACTTAATTTTCGACCGATCGTTCCTTTGGCAGCTATATGATATAGTGGTCCGATCTTAATATGATTTTGCAAATATATGAGGAGCATAGAACAACTTATAATTGCCGACTTTGGTCAAAATATCTTGATAAAAAAATATTTTTCATACAACAACTTAATTTTCGACCGATCGTTCCAATGGCAGCTATTTCATATATAGTGGTCTGATCTTAATAGCATTTTGCATATATATGAGAATCATAGTAAAACTAATAAATGCCGAGGTTAGTCAATATATCTTGTTTTTCATACAACAACTTAATTTTTGACTGATCGTTCCTATGGCAGCTATATGAGATAGTGGTCCGATCTTAATAGGATTTTGCATATATATGAGAAGCATAGTAAAACTAATAAATGCCGAGGTTAGTCAATATATCTTGATAACAAAAATGTTTTTCATACAACAACTTAATTTTTGACCGATCGTTCCTATGGCAGCTTTATGATATAGTGGTCCGATCTTAATAGGATTTTGCATATATATGAGGACCATAGTCAAGAAATGCCGAGTTTCGGCAATATATCTCGATAAACAAAAATGTTTTTCATGCAACAACTTAATTTTCGACCGATCGTTCCTTTGGCAGCTATATGATATAGTGGTCCGATCTTAATATGATTTTGCAAATATATGAGGAGCATAGAACAACTTATAATTGCCGACATTGGTCAAGATATCTTGACAAAAAAAAAATGTTTTTCATACAACAACTTAATTTTTGATCGATCGTTCCTATGGCAGCTATATGATATAGTGGTCCGGTCTTAATAGGATTTAGCATATATATGAGAAGCATAGTAAAACTAATAAATGCCGAGGTTAGTCAAGATATCTTGAAAAAAAAAATGTTTTTCATACAACAACTTAATTTTTGACCGATCGTTCCTATGGCAGCTATATGAGATAGTGGTCCGATCTTAAAAGGATTTTGCATATATATGAGGACCATAGTCAAGAAATGCAGAGTTTCGGCAATATATCTTGATGAACAAAGATGTTTTTCATACAACAACTAAATTTTCGGACGATCGTTCCAATGACAGCAATATGATATAGTGGTCCGATCTTAATAGAATTTTGCATATATATGAGGAGCATAGTAAAACTAATATATTCCGAATTTGGTCAAAATATCTTGATAAAAAAATGTTTTTCATTTAACAACTTAATTTTCGGCCGATCGTTCCAATGGCAGCTTTTTGATATAGTGGCCCGATCTTAATAGGATTTTGCATATATATGAGGAGTATAGTAAAACTAATATTTGCCGAATTTGGTCAAAATATCTTGATAAAAAAAATGTTTTTCATTCAACAACTTAATTTTCGGCCGATCGTTCCAATGGCAGCAGCATGATATAGTGGTCCGATCTTAATAGATATTTGCATATATATGAGGAGCTTAGTAAAACTAATATATGCCGAATTTGGTCAAAATATATTGATAAAAAAAATGTTTTTCATTCAACAACTTAATTTTCGGCCGATCGTTCCAATGGCAGCTATTTCATATATAGTGGTCTGATCTTAATAGCATTTTGTATATATATGAGAAGCATAGTAAAACTAATAAATGCCGAGGTTAGTCAATATATCTTGATAACAAAAATGTTTTTCATACAACAACTTAATTTTTGACCGATCGTTCCTATGGCAGCTTTATGATATAGTGGTCCGATCTTAATAGGATTTTGCATATATATGAGGACCATAGTCAAGAAATGCCGAGTTTCGGCAATAAATCTCGATAAACAAAAATGTTTTTCATGCAACAACTTAATTTTCGACCGATCGTTCCTTTGGCAGCTATATGATATAGGGGTCCGATCTTAATATGATTTTGCAAATATATGAGGAGCATAGAACAACTTATAATTGCCGACTTTGGTCAAGATATCTTGATAAAAAAAATATTTTTCATACAACAACTTAATTTTCGACCGATCGTTCCAATGGCAGCTATTTCATATATAGTAGTCTGATCTTAATAGCATTTTGCATATATATGAGAAGCATAGTAAAACTAATAAATGCCGAGGTTAGTCAATATATCTTGATAACAAAAATGTTTTTCAAACAACAACTTAATTTTTGACTGATCGTTCCTATGGCAGCTATATGATATAGTGGTCCGATCTTAACAGGATCTCGCATGTATATGAGGAGCATAGTAAATAAATGCCGAATTTCGGCAATATATCTTGATGAACAATAATGTTTTTCATACAACAACTTAATTTTCGGCCGATCGTTCCAATGACAGCAATATGAAATAGTGGTCCGATCTTAATAGATATCTGCATATATATGAGGAGCATAGTAAAACTAATATATGCCGAATTTGGTCAAAATATATTGATAAAAAAAATGTTTTTCATTCAACAACTTAATTTTCGGCCGATCGTTCCAATGGCAGCTATTTCATATATAGTGGTCTGATCTTAATAGCATTTTGCATATATATGAGAATCATAGTAAAACTAATAAATGCCGAGGTTAGTCAATATATCTTGTTTTTCATACAACAACTTAATTTTTGACTGATCGTTCCTATGGCAGCTATATGAGATAGTGGTCCGATCTTAATAGGATTTTGCATATATATGAGAAGCATAGTAAAACTAATAAATGCCGAGGTTAGTCAAGATATCTTGACACAAAAAAAAATGTTTTTCATACAACAACTTAATTTTTGACTGATCGTTCCTATGGCAGCTATATGATATAGTGGTCCGATCTTAATAGGATTTCGCATGTATATGAGGAGCATAGTAAATAAATGCCGAATTTCGGCAATATATCTTGATAAACAAAAATGTTTTTCATGCAACAACTTAATTTTCGACCGATCGTTCCTTTGGCAGCTATATGAGATAGTGGTCCGGTCTTAATAGGATTTAGCATATATATGAGAAGCATAGTAAAACTAATAAATGCCGAGGTTAGTCAAGATATCTTGACAAAAAAAAAATGTTTTTCATACAACAACTTAATTTTTGACCGATCGTTCCTATGGCAGCTATATGATATAGTGATCCGGTCTTAATAGGATTTAGCTTATATATGAGAAGCATAGTAAAACTAATAAATGCCGAGGTTAGTCAAGATATCTTGACAAAAAAAAAAGTTTTTCATACAACAACTTAATTTTTGACCGATCGTTCCTATGGCAGCTATATGATATGGTTGTCCGATCTTAATAGGATTTCGCATGTATATAAGGAGCATAGTAAATAAACGCCGAATTTCGGCAATATATCTTGATGAACAAAAATGTTTTTCATACAACAACTTAATTTTCGTACGATCGTTCCAATGACAGCAATATGATATAGTGGTCCGATCTTAATAGATATTTGCATATATATGAGGAGCTTAGTAAAACTAATATATGCCGAATTTGGTCAAAATATATTGATAAAAAAAATGTTTTTCATTCAACAACTTAATTTTCGGCCGATCGTTCCAATGGCAGCTATTTCATATATAGTGGTCTGATCTTAATAGCATTTTGCATATATATGAGAAGCATAGTAAAACTAATAAATGCCGAGGTTAGTCAATATATCTTGATAACAAAAATGTTTTTCATACAACAACTTAATTTTTGACCGATCGTTCCTATGGCAGCTTTATGATATAGTGGTCCGATCTTAATAGGATTTTGCATATATATGAGGACCATAGTCTAGAAATGCCGAGTTTCCGCAATATATCTCGATAAACAAAAATGTTTTTCATGCAACAACTTAATTTTCGACCGATCGTTCCTTTGGCAGCTATATGATATAGTGGTCCGATCTTAATATGATTTTGCAAATATATGAGGAGCATAGAACAACTTATAATTGCCGACTTTGGTCAAGATATCTTGACAAAAAAAAAATGTTTTTCATACAACAACTTAATTTTTGACCGATCGTTCCTATGGCAGCTATATGATATAGTGGTCCGGTCTTAATAGGATTTAGCATATATATAAGAAGCATGGTAAAACTAATAAATGCCGAGGTTAGTCAAGATATCTTGACAAAAAAAAATGTTTTTCATACAACAACTTAATTTTTGACCGATCGTTCCTATGGCAGCTATATGAGATAGTGGTCCGATCTTAAAAGGATTTTGCATATATATGAGGACCATAGTCAAGAAATGCAGAGTTTCGGCAATATATCTCGATAAACAAAAATATTTTTCATACAACAACTTAATTTTCGACCGATCGTTCCAATGGCAGCTATATGATATAGTGGTCCGGTCTTAATAGGATTTAGCATATATATGAGAAGCATAGTAAAACTAATAAATGCCAAGGTTAGTCAAGATATCTTGACAAAAAAAAATGTTTTTCATACAACAACTTAATTTTTGACCGATCGTTCCTATGGCAGCTATATGATATAGTGGTCCGGTCTTAATAGGATTTAGCATATATATGAGAAGCATAGTAAAACTAATAAATGCCGAGGTTAGTCAAGATATCTTGACAAAAAAAAATGTTTTTCATACAACAACTTAATTTTTGACCGATCGTTCCTATGGCAGCTATATGATATGGTTGTCCGATCTTAATAGGATTTCGCATGTATATGAGGAGCATAGTAAATAAATGCCGAATTTCGGCAATATATCTTGATGAACAAAAATGTTTTTCATACAACAACTAAATTTTCGGACGATCGTTCCAATGACAGCAATATGATATAGTGGTCCGATCTTAATAGAATTTTGCATATATATGAGGAGCATAGTTAAACTAATATATGCCGAATTTGGTCAAAATATCTTGATAAAAAAAATGTTTTTCATTTAACAACTTAATTTTCGGCCGATCGTTCCAATGGCAGCTTTTTGATATAGTGGTCCGATCTTAATAGGATTTTGCATATATATGAGGAGTATAGTAAAACTAATATATGCCGAATTTGGTCAAAATATCTTGATAAAAAAAATGTTTTTCATTCAACAACTTAATTTTCGGCCGATCGTTCCAATGGCAGCAGTATGATATAGTGGTCCGATCTTAATAGGATTTTGCATATATATGAGAAGCATAGTAAAACTAATTATTGGCGAGTTTGGTCAAGATATCTTGAAAAATAAAATTATTTTTCATACAACAACTTAATTTTTGACCAATCGTTCCTATGGCAGCTATATGATATAGTGGTCCGATCTTAATAGGATTTCGCATTTATATAAGGAGCATATAATATTATTTTTCATACAACAACTTAATTTTTGACCAATCGTTCCTATGGCAGCTTTTTGATATAGTGGTCCGATCTTAATAGGATTTTGCATATATATGAGGAGTATAGTAAAACTAATATATGCCGAATTTGGTCAAAATATCTTGATAAAAAAAATGTTTTTCATTCAAAAACTTAATTTTCGGCCGATCGTTCCTATGGCAGCTATATGATATGGTGGTCCAATCTTAGCAGAATTTTGCATATATATGAGGAGCATAGTAAAACTAATTATTGGCGAGTTTAATTTTTGACCGATCGTTCCTATGGCAGCTATATGATATAGTGGTCCGATCTTAATATGATTTTGCATATATATGAGGAGCATAGTCAAGAAATGCCGAGTTTCGGCAATATATCTTGATAAACAAAAATGTTTTTCATGCAACAACTTAATTTTCGACCGATCGTTCCTTTGGCAGCTATATGAACAACTTATAATTGCCGACTTTGGTCAAGATATCTTGATAAAAAAAATCTTTTTGTATATGAGAAGCATAGTAAAACTAATAAATGCCGAGGTTGGTCAAGATATCTTGATAAAAAAAATGTTTTTCATACAACAACTTAATTTTTGACCGATCGTTCCAATGACAGCTATATGATATGGTGGTCCGATCTTAATAGGATTTTGCATATATATGAGGAGCATAGTAAATAAATGCCGAGTTTCGGCAATATATATCGATAAACAAAAAAGTTTTTCATGCAACAACTTAATTTTCGACCGATCGTTCCTTTGGCAGCTATATGATACAGTGGTCCGATCTTAATATGATTTTGCAAATATATGAGGAGCATAGAACAACTTATAATTGCCGACTTTGGTCAAGATATGTTGATAAAAATAATATTTTTAATACAACAACTTAATTTTCGACCGATCGTTGCAATGGCAGCTATTTCATATATAGTGGCCAATCGTTCCTATGGCAGCTATATGATATAGTGGTCCGATCTTAATAGGATTTCGCTTGTATATGAGGAGCATATAAAATTATTTTTCATACAACAACTTACTTTTTGTCCTATCGTTCCTATGACAGCTTTTTGATATAGTGGATCTTAATAGGATCTTGCATATATATGAGGAGCATAGTAAATCTAATATATGCCGAATTTGGTCAAAATAATTTGATAAAAAAAATGTTTTTCATTCAACAACTTAATTTTCGGCCGATCGTTCCATTGGCAGCTATTTCAATATAGTGGTCTGATCTTAATAGCATTTTGCATATATGTATATGAGAAGCATAGTAAAACTAATAAATGACAAGGTTAGTCAATATGTCTTGATAAAAAAAATGTTTTTCATACAACTTAATTTTTGACAGATCGTTCCTATGGCAGCTATATGATATGGTGGTCCAATTTTAGCAGGATTTTCCATATATATGTATGAATAGCATAGTAAAACTAATTATTGATCGTTCCTATGGCAGCTATATGAGATAGTGGTCCGATCTTAATAGGATTTTGCATATATATGAGGACCATAGTCAAGAAATGCCGAGTTTTGGCAACATATCTCGATAAACAAAAATGTTTTTCATGCAACAACTTAATTTTCGACCGATCGTTCCTTTGGCAGCTGTATGATATAGGGGTCCGATCTTAATATGATTTTGCAAATATATGAGGAGCATAGAACAACTTATAATTGCCGACTTTGGTCAAGATATCTTGATAAAATAAATATTTTTCATACAACAACTTAATTTTCGACCGATCGTTCCTATGGCAGCTATATGATATAGTGGTCCGGTCTTAATAGGATTTAGCATATATATGAGAAGCATAGTAAAACTAATAAATGCCGAGGTTAGTCAAGATATCTTGACAAAAAAAAAATATTTTTCATACAACAATTAAATTTTCGACCGATCGTTTCAATGGCAGCTATTTCATATATAGTGGTCCGATAATATAGGATTTTGCATATATATGAGAAGCATAGTAAAACTAATAAATGCCGAGGTTAGTCAAGATATCTTGATAAAAATAAAATGTTTTTCATACAACAACTTAATTTTTGACAGATCGTTCCTATGGCAGCTTTATGATATAGTGGTCCGGTCTTAATAGGATTTAGCATATATATGAGAAGCATAGTAAAACTAATAAATGCCGAGGTTAGTCAAGATATCTTGACAAAAAAAAAATGTTTTTCATACAACAACTTAATTTTTGACCGATCGTTCCTATGGAAGCTATATGATATAGTGGACCGATCTTAATAGATATTTGCTAATATATGAGGAGCACAGAAAAACTAATATATGCCGAATTTGTTCAAGATATCTTGATAAAAATAAAATTTTTTTCATACAACAACTTAATTTTGGACAGATCGTTCCTATGGCAGCTATATGATATGGTGGTCTGATTTTAATAGGATTTCGAATGTATATGAGGACTATAGTCAAGAAATGCCGAGTTTCAGCAATATATCTCGATAAACAAAAATGTTTTTCATGCAACAACTTAATTTTCGACCGATCGTTCCTTTGGCAGCTATATGATATAGTGGTCCGATCTTAATATGATTTTGCAAATATATGAGGAGCATAGAACAACTTATAATGGCCGACTTTGGTCAAGATATCTTGATAAAAAAAATATTTTTCATACAACAACTTAATTTTCGACCGATCGTTCCAATGGCAGCTATTTCACATATAGTGGTCCGATAATATGGGATTTTGCATATATATGAGAAGCATAGTAAAACTAATAAATGCCGAGGTTGGTCAAGATATCTTGATAACAAAAATGTTTTTCATACAACAACTTAATTTTTGACCGATCGTTCCTATGGCAGCTATATGATATAGTGGTCCGGTCTTAATAGGATTTAGCATATATATGAGAAGCATAGTAAAACTAATAAATGCCGAGGTTAGTCAAGATATCTTGACAAAAAAAAAATGTTTTTCATACAACAACTTAATTTTTGACCGATCGTTCCTATGGCAGCTTTATGATATGGTGGTCCGATCTTAATAGGATTTCTCATGTATATGAGGAGCATAGTAAATAAATGCCGAATTTCGGCAATATATCTTGATGAACAAAAATGTTTTTCATACAACAACTTAATTTTCGGCCGATCGTTCCAATGGCAGCAATATGATATAGTGGTCCAATCTTAATAGGATTTTGCATATATATGAGAAGCATAGTAAAACTAATTATTGGCGAGTTTGGTCAAGATATCTTGAAAAATAAAATGACCAATCGTTCCTATGGCAGCTATATGATATAGTGGTCCGATCTTAATAGGATTTCGCATTTATATAAGGAGCATATAATATTATTTTTCATACAACAACTTAATTTTTGACCAATCGTTCCTATGGCAGCTTTTTGATATAGTGGTCCGATCTTAATAGGATTTTGCATATATATGAGGAGTATAGTAAAACTAATATATGCCGAATTTGGTCAAAATATCTTGGTAAAAAAAATGTAAGGTGTAATGCAAAGTGTAATGGTCGCCCTGGATGAAAAATAACCTTCAAGCGAAAAAAACACGTTTTGTTCGCTTGAAGGTTATTTTTCATCTGTTCTATATTTTCAGAGTACATTACAATGTATTAGTGTAAGTGAGGTGAATTTCATGTTCCCTGTACTGGTTCCGGAGTTACATGGCGGTTGGATGGCGACTGCCGGATACACTTCTTGTGTGAACATGCCGCCCGCCTTGCAGTATTGCAAAAAGAAAAAGGGAGAGGGAAGTCGCTCTGTTCCTACTGGTGAGCGCAGGAGCCGGACAGTATCCACCCGAAGACCGTGTTTTGGGCCAGTGGTGCGCCGCCATGGCTCGGCAGGACGCCTTGGAGAATTAAGTCTGGGTAGATATCCGAGCCCAAAACCAGATTGGAGATTTCCGGCTGGAACCAGCGATCGTCTGCCAATCGAACGTTATTGAAAGGCTCGTTCAGTTTCTCGCTGACGAGCTTCGTTGGAGTTCGATACTGGAGATTTGGCATCACCTGCAGGATGACCTCTCGCTGGAAGCTAGAGGTCCTGGAACTTATAATGGCCGAGCAAGCGTTGTCTTTACCGACGCGGGTGACGGATAGCCCGGAGGCCTTTGCCAAGGATGCGTCGATAAGACTTACCGGACAGCACGGGTCTAAAAGTGCCCGAGTGTCGCGGGTCGCCTTGCCGTTTCCAAGTCGGATGAGTGCTCTCGGGAGCACGGTTGTTCTTTGTGTTCCATTAAAGTCGACAAGGAGATGGAACCAGCGGATGAAGGCGGCGCGGAGCGTCGCGCTTGGGCCTTGGTGCTGCGCATTGTTTGGGATCGCTCTGGAGATCGCGATGGCATGCGACGCGCTTCTTGGAAATGAAGCAAGGTGTGATGGTCGCCCTGGCACTTGCGGCACTTGTCCTTGCGGCGACAGGACTCCCCTGAATGTTGGTGAGCCAGGCAGTTTGGGCAGTATTTGTTGACCAGAACTGCTCGGAGTCTCTTCTCTGGAGACAGCCGCATGAACCGCTCGCACTTTCGCAGCGCGTGGACTCCTCGGCATACTCGGCATCGGAACGATTCCGTTTCCGGTCGGCTCTTGGATCGGCCTTGTTGTTGGCGTGGAGACATCGTGCTGTTACGTGAAGAAGGTTGAAAAAAAACATAATAGACATTACTGATGCGGCTTTATACGGATGGTCCGCAGACCAATGGATCTAGGATTCTAGTCTTTACTGGAGATTCTACTGGATGGAGAATGGAGACTAGATTCTATCGGGAGCAGGATCAGCTTAGAGATAGGTCTCTTGGAGACACCTCGGGCTGTTAACACGTCGACCACTCGGACTCTTTGGTCGTCGCCAGGATAGGTCGTTTGGATTCGACCAAGACGCCAGTCATTAACTGGAAGATTATCTTCTTTAATAATGACTAGATCGTCCCGTTGTAAGTCTCGCGTTGAAGTTTGCCATTTGTTTCTTTTGTGTAACTCTAAAAGATACTCATGTTTCCAACGGAGACAGAACTGTTGTTGCCAAGCCTTCAAGCGCTGCCAGCGGTTGATGATGGACGCGGCGTTTTCCTTGATCTCTGGCTCTGTGGCGGAAAGTAGAGGACCACAGAAAAACTAATATATGCCGAATTTGTTCAAGATATCTTGATAAAAATAAAATGTTTTTCATACAACAACTTAATTTTTGACAGATCGTTCCTATGGCAGCTATATGATATGGTGGTCTAATTTTAATAGGATTTCGAATGTATATGAGGACTATAGTCAAGAAATGCCGAGTTTCGGCAATATATCTCGATAAACAAAAATGTTTTTCATGCAACAACTTAATTTTCGACCGATCGTTCCTTTGGCAGCTATATGATATAGTGGTCCGATCTTAAAATGATTTTGCAAATATATGAGGAGCATAGAACAACTTATAATTGCCGACTTTGGTCAAGATATCTTGATAAAAAAATATTTTTCATACAACAACTTAATTTTCGACCGATCGTTCCAATGGCAGCTATTTCACATATAGTGGTCCGATAATATGGTATTTTGCATATATATGAGAAGCATAGCAAAACTAATAAATGCCGAGGTTGGTCAAGATATCTTGATAACAAACATGTTTTTCATACAACAACTTAATTTTTGACCGATCGTTCCTATGGCAGCTATATGATATAGTGGTCCGGTCTTAATAGGATTTAGCATATATATGAGAAGCATAGTAAAACTAATAAATGCCGAGGTTAGTCAAGATATCTTGAAAAAAAAAATGTTTTTCATACAACAACTTAATTTTTGACCGATCGTTCCTATGGCAGCTTTATGATATGGTGGTCCGATCTTAATAGGATTTCTCATGTATATGAGGAGCATAGTAAATAAATGCCGAATTTCGGCAATATATCTTGATGAACAAAAATGTTTTTCATACAACAACTAAATTTTCGGCCGATCGTTCCAATGGCAGCAATATGATATAGTGGTCCAATCTTAATAGGATTTTGCATATATATGAGAAGCATAGTAAAACTAATTATTGGCGAGTTTGGTCAAGATATCTTGAAAAATAAAATGACCAATCGTTCCTATGGCAGCTATATGATATAGTGGTCCGATCTTAATAGGATTTCGCATTTATATAAGGAGCATATAATATTATTTTTCATACAACAACTTAATTTTTGACCAATCGTTCCTATGGCAGCTTTTTGATATAGTGGTCCGATCTTAATAGGATTTTGCATATATATGAGGAGTATAGTAAAACTAATATATGCCGAATTTGGTCAAAATATCTTGGTAAAAAAAATTGAGGTGTAATGCAAGGTGTGATGGTCGCCCTGGATGAAAAATAACCTTCAAGCGAAAAAACACGTTTTGTTCGCTTGAAGGTTATTTTTCATCTGTTTATATTTTCAGAGTACATTACAATGTATTAGTGTAAATGAGGTGAATTTCATGTTCCCTGTACTGGTTCCGGAGTTACATGGCGGTTGGAGGGCGACTGCCGGATACACTTCTTGTGTGAACATGCCGCCCGCCTTGCAGTATTGCAAAAGAAAAAGGCAGAGGGAAGTGGCTCTGTTCCTACTGGTGAGCGCAGGAGCCGGACAGTATCCACCCGAAGACCGTGTTTTGGGCCAGTGGTGCGCCGCCATGGCTCGGCAGGACGCCTTGGAGAATTAAGTCTGGGTAGATATCCGAGCCCAAAACCAGATTGGAGATTTCCGGCTGGAACCAGCGATCGTCTGCCAATCGAACGTTGTTGAAAGGCTCGTTCAGTTTCTCGCTGACGAGCTTCGTTGGAGTTCGATACCGGAGATTTGGCATCACCTGCAGGATGACCTCTCGCTGGAAGCTAGAGGTCCTGGAACTTATAATGGCCGAGCAAGCGTTGTCTTTACCGACGCGGGTGACGGATAGCCCGGAGGCCTTTGCCAAGGATGCGTCGATAAGACTTACCGGACAGCACGGGTCTAAAAGTGCCCGAGTGTCGCGGGTCGCCTTGCCGTTTCCAAGTCGGATGAGTGCTCTCGGGAGCACGGTTGTTCTTTTGTGTTCCATTAAAGTCGACAAGGAGATGGAACCAGCGGATGAAGGCGGCGCGGAGCGTCGCGCTTGGGCCTTGGTGCTGCGCATTGTTTGGGATCGCTCTGGAGATCGCGATGGCATGCGACGCGCTTCTTGGAAATGAAGCAAGGTGTGATGGTCGCCCTGGCACTTGCGGCACTTGTCCTTGCGGCGACAGGACTCCCCTGAATGTTGGTGAGCCAGGCAGTTTGGGCAGTATTTGTTGACCAGAACTGCTCGGAGTCTCTTCTCTGGAGACAGCCGCATGAGCCGCTGGCACTTTCGCAGCGCGTGGACTCCTCGGCATACTCGGCATCGGAACGATTCCGTTTCCGGTCGGCTCTTGGATCGGCCTTGTTGTTGGCGTGGAGACATCGTGCTGTTACGTGAAGAAGGTTGAAAAAAACATAATAGACATTACTGATGCGGCTTTATACGGATGGTCCGCAGACCAATGGATCTAGGATTCTAGTCTTTACTGGAGATTCTACTGGATGGAGAATGGAGACTAGATTCTATCGGGAGCAGGATCAGCTTAGAGATAGGTCTCTTGGAGACACCTCGGGCTGTTAACACGTCGACCACTCGGACTCTTTGGTCGTCGCCAGGATAGGTCGTTTGGATTCGACCAAGACGCCAGTCATTAACTGGAAGATTATCTTCTTTAATAATGACTAGATCGTCCCGTTGTAAGTCTCGCGTTGGAGTTTGCCATTTGTTTCTTTTGTGTAACTCTAAAAGATACTCATGTTTCCAACGGAGACAGAACTGTTGTTGCCAAGCCTTCAAGCGCTGCCAGCGGTTGATGATGGACGCGGCGTTTTCCTTGATCTCTGGCTCTGTGGCGGAAAGTAGACGACCACAGAAAAACTAATATATGCCGAATTTGTTCAAGATATCTTGATAAAAATAAAATGTTTTTCATACAACAACTTAATTTTTGACAGATCGTTCCTATGGCAGCTATATGATATGGTGGTCTGATTTTAATAGGATTTCGAATGTATATGAGGACTATAGTCAAGAAATGCCGAGTTTCGGCAATATATCTCGATAAACAAAAATGTTTTTCATGCAACAACTTAATTTTCGACCGATCGTTCCTTTGACAGCTATATGATATAGTGGTCCGATCTTAAAATGATTTTGCAAATATATGAGGAGCATAGAACAACTTATAATTGCCGACTTTGGTCAAGATATCTTGATAAAAAAAATATTTTTCATACAACAACTTAATTTTCGACCGATCGTTCCAATGGCATCTATTTCACATATAGTGGTCCGATAATATGGGATTTTGCATATATATGAGAAGCATAGCAAAACTAATAAATGCCGAGGTTGGTCAAGATATCTTGATAACAAACATGTTTTTCATACAACAACTTAATTTTTGACCGATCGTTCCTATGGCAGCTTTATGATATGGTGGTCCGATCTTAATAGGATTTCTCATGTATATGAGGAGCATAGTAAATAAATGCCGAATTTCGGCAATATATCTTGATGAACAAAAATGTTTTTCATACAACAACTTAATTTTCGGCCGATCGTTCCAATGGCAGCAATATGATATAGTGGTCCAATCTTAATAGGATTTTGCTATATATGAGAAGCACAGTAAAACTAATTATTGGCGAGTTTGGTCAAGATATCTTGAAAAATAAAATGACCAATCGATCCTATGGCAGCTATATGATATAGTGGCCCGATCTTAATAGGATTTCGCATTTATATAAGGAGCATATAATATTATTTTTCATACAACAACTTAATTTTTGACCAATCGTTCCTATGGCAGCTTTTTGATATAGTGGTCCGATCTTAATAGGATTTTGCATATATATGAGGAGTATAGTAAAACTAATATATGCCGAATTTGGTCAAAATATCTTGGTAAAAAAATGTAAGGTGTAATGCAAGGTGTGATGGTCGCCCTGGATGAAAAATAACCTTCAAGCGAAAAAAACACGTTTTGTTCGCTTGAAGGTTATTTTTCATCTGTTCTATATTTTCAGAGTACATTACAATGTATTAGTGTAAGTGAGGTGAATTTCATGTTCCCTGTACTGGTTCCGGAGTTACATGGCGGTTGGATGGCGACTGCCGGATACACTTCTTGTGTGAACATGCCGCCCGCCTTGCAGTATTGCAAAAGAAAAAGGAGAGGGAAGTGGCTCTGTTCCTACTGGTGAGCGCAGGAGCCGGACAGTATCCACCCGAAGACCGTGTTTTGGGCCAGTGGTGCGCCGCCATGGCTCGGCAGGACGCCTTGGAGAATTAAGTCTGGGTAGATATCCGAGCCCAAAACCAGATTGGAGATTTCCGGCTGGAACCAGCGATCGTCTGCCAATCGAACGTTGTTGAAAGGCTCGTTCAGTTTCTCGCTGACGAGCTTCGTTGGAGTTCGATACCGGAAATTTGGCATTACCTGCAGAATGACCTCTCGCTGGAAGCTAGAGGTCCTGGAACTTATAATGGCCGAGCAAGCGTTGTCTTTACCGACGCGGGTGACGGTAGCCCGGAGGCCTTTGCCAAGGATGCGTCGATAAGACTTACCGGACAGCACGGGTCTTAAAGTGCCCGAGTGTCGCGGGTCGCCTTGCCGTTTCCAAGTCGGATGAGTGCTCTCGGGAGCACGGTTGTCCTTTTGTGTTCCATTAAAGTCGACAAGGAGATGGAACCAGCGGATGAAGGCGGCGCGGAGCGTCGCGCTTGGGCCTTGGTGCTGCGCATTGTTTGGGTTCGCTCTGGAGATCGCGATGGCATGCGACGCGCTTCTTGGAAATGAAGCAAGGTGTGATGGTCGCCCTGGCACTTGCGGCACTTGTCCTTGCAGCGACAGGACTCCCCTGAATGTTGGTGAGCCAGGCAGTTTGGGCAGTATTTGTTGACCAGAACTGCTCGGAGTCTCGTCTCTGGAGACAGCCGCATGAACCGCTGGCACTTTCGCAGCGCGTGGACTCCTCGGCATACTCGGCATCGGAACGATTCCGTTTCCGGTCGGCTCTTGGATCGGCCTTGTTGTTGGCATGGAGACATCGTGCTGTTACGTGAAGAAGGTTGAAAAAAACATAATAGACATTACTGATGCGGCTTTATACGGATGGTCCGCAGACCAATGGATCTAGGATTCTAGTCTTTACTGGAGATTCTACTGGATGGAGAATGGAGACTAGATTCTATCGGGAGCAGGATCAGCTTAGAGATAGGTCTCTTGGAGACACCTCGGGCTGTTAACACGTCGACCACTCGGACTCTTTGGTCGTCGCCAGGATAGGTCGTTTGGATTCGACCAAGACGCCAGTCATTAACTGGAAGATTATCTTCTTTAATAATGACTAGATCGTCCCGTTGTAAGTCTCGCGTTGGAGTTTGCCATTTGTTTCTTTTGTGTAACTCTAAAAGATACTCATGTTTCCAACGGAGACAGAACTGTTGTTGCCAAGCCTTCAAGCGCTGCCAGCGGTTGATGATGGACGCGGCGTTTTCCTTGATCTCTGGCTCTGTGGCGGAAAGTAGAGGACCACAGAAAAACTAATATATGCCGAATTTGTTCAAGATATCTTGATAAAAATAAAATGTTTTTCATACAACAACTTAATTTTTGACAGATCGTTCCTATGGCAGCTATATGATATGGTGGTCTGATTTTAATAGGATTTCGAATGTATATGAGGACTATAGTCAAGAAATGCCGAGTTTCGGCAATATATCTCGATAAACAAAAATGTTTTTCATGCAACAACTTAATTTTCGACCGATCGTTCCTTTGGCAGCTATATGATATAGTGGTCCGATCTTAAAATGATTTTGCAAATATATGAGGAGCATAGAACAACTTATAATTGCCGACTTTGGTCAAGATATCTTGATAAAAAAAATATTTTTCATACAACAACTTAATTTTCGACCGATCGTTCCAATGGCAGCTATTTCACATATAGTGGTCCGATAATATGGGATTTTGCATATATATGAGAAGCATAGCAAAACTAATAAATGCCGAGGTTGGTCAAGATATCTTGATAACAAACATGTTTTTCATACAACAACTTAATTTTTGACCGATCGTTCCTATGGCAGCTATATGATATAGTGGTCCGGTCTTAATAGGATTTAGCATATATATGAGAAGCATAGTAAAACTAATAAATGCCGAGGTTAGTCAAGATATCTTGACAAAAAAAAAAAATGTTTTTCATACAACAACTTAATTTTTGACCGATCGTTCCTATGGCAGCTTTATGATATGGTGGTCCGATCTTAATAGGATTTCTCATGTATATGAGGAGCATAGTAAATAAATGCCGAATTTCGGCAATATATCTTGATGAACAAAAATGTTTTTCATACAACAACTTAATTTTCGGCCGATCGTTCCAATGGCAGCAATATGATATAGTGGTCCAATCTTAATAGGATTTTGCATATATATGAGAAGCACAGTAAAACTAATTATTGGCGAGTTTGGTCAAGATATCTTGAAAAATAAAATGACCAATCGATCCTATGGCAGCTATATGATATAGTGGCCCGATCTTAATAGGATTTCGCATTTATATAAGGAGCATATAATATTATTTTTCATACAACAACTTAATTTTTGACCAATCGTTCCTATGGCAGCTTTTTGATATAGTGGTCCGATCTTAATAGGATTTTGCATATATATGAGGAGTATAGTAAAACTAATATATGCCGAATTTGGTCAAAATATCTTGGTAAAAAAAATGTAAGGTGTAATGCAAGGTGTGATGGTCGCCCTGGATGAAAAATAACCTTCAAGCGAAAAAAACACGTTTTGTTCGCTTGAAGGTTATTTTTCATCTGTTCTATATTTTCAGAGTACATTACAATGTATTAGTGTAAGTGAGGTGAATTTCATGTTCCCTGTACTGGTTCCGGAGTTACATGGCGGTTGGATGGCGACTGCCGGATACACTTCTTGTGTGAACATGCCGCCCGCCTTGCAGTATTGCAAAAAGAAAAAGGGAGAGGGAAGTGGCTCTGTTCCTACTGGTGAGCGCAGGAGCCGGACAGTATCCACCCGAAGACCGTGTTTTGGGCCAGTGGTGCGCCGCCATGGCTCGGCAGGACGCCTTGGAGAATTAAGTCTGGGTAGATATCCGAGCCCAAAACCAGATTGGAGATTTCCGGCTGGAACCAGCGATCGTCTGCCAATCGAACGTTGTTGAAAGGCTCGTTCAGTTTCTCGCTGACGAGCTTCGTTGGAGTTCGATACCGGAGATTTGGCATCACCTGCAGGATGACCTCTCGCTGGAAGCTAGAGGTCCTGGAACTTATAATGGCCGAGCAAGCGTTGTCTTTACCGACGCGGGTGACGGATAGCCCGGAGGCCTTTGCCAAGGATGCGTCGATAAGACTTACCGGACAGCACGGGTCTAAAAGTGCCCGAGTGTCGCGGGTCGCCTTGCCGTTTCCAAGTCGGATGAGTGCTCTCGGGAGCACGGTTGTCCTTTTGTGTTCCATTAAAGTCGACAAGGAGATGGAACCAGCGGATGAAGGCGGCGCGGAGCGTCGCGCTTGGGCCTTGGTGCTGCGCATTGTTTGGGATCGCTCTGGAGATCGCGATGGCATGCGACGCGCTTCTTGGAAATGAAGCAAGGTGTGATGGTCGCCCTGGCACTTGCGGCACTTGTCCTTGCGGCGACAGGACTCCCCTGAATGTTGGTGAGCCAGGCAGTTTAGGCAGTATTTGTTGACCAGAACTGCTCGGAGTCTCGTCTCTGGAGACAGCCGCATGAACCGCTGGCACTTCGACTCCTCGGCATACTCGGCATCGGAACGATTCCGTTTCCGGTCGGCTCTTGGATCGGCCTTGTTGTTGGCGTGGAGACATCGTGCTGTTACGTGAAGAAGGTTGAAAAAAACATAATAGACATTACTGATGCGGCTTTATACGGATGGTCCGCAGACCAATGGATCTAGGATGCTAGTCTTTACTGGAGATTCTACTGGATGGAGAATGGAGACTAGATTCTATCGGGAGCAGGATCAGCTTAGAGATAGGTCTCTTGGAGACACCTCGGGCTGTTAACACGTCGACCACTCGGACTCTTTGGTCGTCGCCAGGATAGGTCGTTTGGATTCGACCAAGACGCCAGTCATTAACTGGAAGATTATCTTCTTTAATAATGACTAGATCGTCCCGTTGTAAGTCTCGCGTTGGAGTTTGCCATTTGTTTCTTTTGTGTAACTCTAAAAGATACTCATGTTTCCAACGGAGACAGAACTGTTGTTGCCAAGCCTTCAAGCGCTGCCAGCGGTTGATGATGGACGCGGCGTTTTCCTTGACCTCTGGCTCTGTGGCGGAAAGTAGAGGACCCCCGACTAGAAAATGACCGGGAGTCAGAGCCAGGAGATCAGTAGGTTCTTCCGACATTGGAGATATTGGTCTTGAATTCAGGCATGCTTCAACTTTGGATAGGAGCGTGGAAAGCTCTTCGAAGGTGTATTTGGAGGTCGATGTAGACTTATAAAATAGATTTTTGAAACTCTTTACACCTGCCTCCCACAGGCCACCCATATGCGGTGCACTAGGAGGGTTGAAGTGCCAGGACAGTTTCTGGAGACTGTACTGGAGTTGAGTCTTAAGCGCTTCTACAAAATCGCGCGAGAGGACTTTGGCCGCTCCGACGAAGGTTTTGCCGTTGTCGGAATGCATTTGACTTGGGCACCCTCGTCGTGCCACAAATCTCGCAAATGCCGCTAGGAATTTTTCTGTGGTCAGGTCAGATGTAGCTTCTAGGTGGATGGCTTTGGTGCTGAAGCACACAAAGACGCACACGTAGCCTTTTGTAATAAGACAGGCTCGACCTGTGTAATTTTTCACATCGAAGGGGCCTGCAAAATCGACTCCTGTGTGAGTGAACGGTCGAGAGAATGTGACTCTCTCCACAGGCAAGTCGCCCATGAGCTGCGTTTGCAATTTCTTTTTTCGAATGACGCAGATTTTGCAGGAATGGATTGTGGATTTGACCAACACCTTCAGCTTTGGAATCCAGTACTGTGATCGTATTAAACGCATCATGAGCTGGTTGCCTCCATGCAAGGATATAAGATGGGTGAAAACGGTCAAAAGACGCGAATATGCACATGTGTATGGCAGTATGGCGGCCTCGGCCGCTCTTACACGACCACATGCTCGAATAATTCCCTTACCATCTAGAAAGGGGTTCAAATTAAGGAGTTTGCTGGAAGTGAGCTGTTTCTTCGTGCTCAAGCAAGTGTACTCTGACGAGTATGCTTGTCTCTGGGTCAGGAGAATGATTCTTTCTTGTGCATAAGAAATCTCGTTGCTGTCAATTGCAATAGTTGACGGGAGCGACAATCGTTTGCAACGCTTGAAGAAGCGATAGATGTATGCTAACACTCGCAGGGCTCGATCGAACTTGGAGAAGCGCTCGAGGAAAGAAAAAATGAGGGAGCCGTGTTTGCGAGGTTTACTTTAATCGTACGTTGCTCTATTGTCGTATCTGGGGGGGGATCTGAAGGAATGGGCCATTGGTTCTGAGGTAGGCGTAACCATTCTGGCCCGTGCCACCACAGCTCATTGTTGACTAACACTTGTGGTGGGGCACCTCTGCTCGCTAGGTCCGCTGGATTGTACTCGAATCGTACATGGGACCATTTATTGGAGTCGGTGGCCTGAGTAATTTTTGCGACTCTGTTTGCTACAAAGGTAGTCCAGGCGCATGGTGGCTTATGAAGCCAAGCTAGCACAATTGTGGAATCTGTCCAAAGTCGCCGCCAACGGAAGGTAGCTGGGGACTGAGTGCAGCGGATAACTCGGACAGAAGTGCTGCTCCGCACAGCTCTAGTCGTGGCAAGGATACCGTCTTGACCGGAGCGACCCTCGTTTTCGCTGTTAGGAGATGTACTGAGATGCGATCTTGTATCTCAATGCGCACGTAAATGGCGGCCCCATATGCACGCTGCGAAGCGTCACAAAACCCGTGGTATTGAATAGTCCCCTGTGGGCGGAATTCTACCCATCTAGGGATGCGAATCGAGGCCCGGATACTCTTGCAGAAATAAATTCCACTTACTGAGAAGACTCTTAGGTAGCGGATCGTCCCAGCCCAGTTCTTGGAGCCAGATCTCCTGCATGAATATTTTTGCCTGAATAATGACTGGACCAAGCCAACCTGCTGGATCGAACAGTTTGGCAATCTGTGAAAGGACTTCACGTTTGGGGACGGACTGTTTGGTTGTTAGCTCGGATGGAGCGAAAAAGAACTCATCGGTGTCAGCTTTCCATCTGATCCCGAGAGTCTTTGCCGAACAGGCTTCTTCGATCTCTAAGAAGTTGGCGCAAGTCCTTTTCATTGGATGTCCATTTTCGCAAGGGGAACCCGGCAGATTCAAGGGCTTTGCGGAGTTCTGCAATTGCTTGATCTGCCGTTAATTTTGAATGGGCTCCCGCTAGTACATCGTACTATAGCACATACATATTGTTTGCGATAATGTGACTTGCTAAGGGATAGAGCGAACGAACGTCATCAGATAACTGCTGTAGTACCCGGATTGCCAAAAAGGGGGCACAGTTAACTCCAAACGTGACTGTGCTGAGTTCGAAGTCACGAAGCTCGTTGTCCTTTGTTCGGAATATTTCAATTTATTGTTATTGTTCTTAGATGTAATTTTGTTACAGTTCATTTAAATAGAATTATGGACTTTTGATTTTGGTATAAAAAGATTGGATTTGCAAAAAATGATCGCTTATTAATAAAAAGGTGGAACATTCCTACTTTCCTAATAGTCAAAATCGTCTTTTATAGATTGGTTGCAGTAGATTGCATTAAGCATAAATGGAAGCTAATTTCAAGAATGAAAACAAAACGCAAAATAAAAAATAAAAAAATGTAGTGCTTATAACTTGTTATTAGCCAAAAATAGAAGACTTGTACGCGGGCTGCTGCTGCTTTTGCTGGTGGAAACGGCACCTTGAATTCATTTGATGAATTATTTGGCCTTCTTGGAGTCCTTTTTCTTGCTGCTGCTGTTGCCGCTCTCATCCTTCTCCTTTTTCTCCTTCTTCTCGGGCTTCTCCTCGGGATGATCTTCATAGGCAAAGAGCACCTTCAGCTCGCCGCTGATCAGGGCCACCAGCAGGGGCGTGCCCATGCAGGCGGGCACCAGATAGAGCAGCGCCGGCTGTGCATGCTTGAAGACGTGCATCACGAATATCGTGGCCATTAGACCCATGAAATAGGCAGCTAGCGTGGAGTAGAAATAGATGCGCGTCTTGCGCTTTTTGCTGTCATCGAATCGGAGGAGCAGGGCAATAAAGATGCCGGGTATAACAATGTCGCCCAGGCCGAGCATGGCAAAGTTCGATGCGTTGAGCCCATTGTCGAGTATGTCCTGAGGAAAGACTAGCTTGATGGGCGCCTCAAAGCTCTTGGCCACAGTGACCATGACATTGGTGCCAAACACCCAGAAGATGTCATAGAAAAACAGTCCACTCAGCAAGATGACGCCGGTGACAAAGTTATTCAAATGCAGCATCTCGACGCCGTTGATGGCAAACGCCAGGCCGAACATGTTGTTGGCGATCCAGTGCTTCTTCAGCAGATACCAGACGCCGATGATCGACGAGATGATCAGGCAGACGATGTCATGCGTGGAGAACTTATAGTTGATGATGTCCTCCTTGTGTTTACCCTCACCCTTGGTGAAGTGTATATGGAATGGTACTTTTTGGCACGGCGGCCGGCATCAGCGAATTGATCACCGGACTGAGGAGATGGGCCAGCGCAATGACGCCCAGCACAAAGAAGTAGCCGGTCAGCAACAAGTTGATGTGCACCTTCTGAAAGATCTGGAAGAACATGTACAGGCCGAACAGCGCCACGGACGCGATCAGCGGAAAGTACATGGCATCCTTTTTGGTCATTGTGTCCGCCTTCTCGCCCGTCGACTTTTTCAGTTTATGCAACTTAACCGAGCGTATGGAGCCGAAAATGATGGGCAACATGGCCATTATGACTAGGCTGCCATACGCCACGGCGATGCCTTCCGGCGTCGATGGCTTTTTTCGTTTGTAATGGATTCATTTTTTGCATTCGCATTTCCATTCACATTCTCCAATATGCCCTTGATTGCATTCTTAACGCTGCCAATGACTTCCTCCGCCATGTCTGTTGTTATGCGTTGCCTGTCTCAGTTAACTTTAACTCTATATTTTAGTTGCCGTTGACGATTTCTAACAAAAATCGTTTGGCTCGCGGTTTTAGGGGTAACAATTGTGACACGCAGCCACACAACAACAACAACAACTATAGGTCGCTGGTTCATATCCGGCTCGAAGGACCAAATGTTGTAGTAGGGCGTCCGCAGGGCTTCCAGATGCACTTTACGAAATGTTGTATCGTTGGGGGAGCGTTTCTGCTCTGCACAAATTTTCTTAATTGGGTTTGAAAAAAACACGTTTTGTTCGCTTGAAGGTTATTTTTCATCTGTTCTATATTTTCAGAGTACATTACAATGTATTAGTGTAAGTGAGGTGAATTTCATGTTCCCTGTACTGGTTCCGGAGTTACATGGCGGACTGCCGGATACACTTCTTGTGTGAACACATTCAACAACTTAATTTTCGGCCGATCGTTCCTATGGCAGCTATATGATATGGTGGTCCAATCTTAGCAGGATTTTGCATATATATGAGGAGCATAGTAAAACTAATTATTGGCGAGTTTAATTTTTGACCGATCGTTCCTATGGCAGCTATATGATATAGTGGTCCGTTCTTAATATGATTTTGCATATATATGAGGAGCATAGTCAAGAAATGCCGAGTTTCGGCAATATATCTTGATAAACAAAAATGTTTTTCATGCAACAACTTAATTTTCGACCGATCGTTCCTTTGGTAGCTATATGAACAACTTATAATTGCCGACTTTGGTCAAGATATCTTGATAAAAAAAATATTTTTGTATATGAGGAGCATAGCAAAACTAAAAATTCCGAGTTTGGTCAAGATATCCTGATAAAAAAAAATGTTTTTCATACAACGACTTAATTTTTGACCAATCGTTCCTATGGCAGCTATTTGATATGGTGGCCCGATCTTAATAGGATTTCGCATGTATATGAGGAGCATAGTAAATAAATGCCGAGTTTCGGTAAAATATCTTGATAAACAAAAATGTTTTTCATACAACAACTTAATTTTCGGCCGATCGTTCCAATCGCAGCTATTTGATATAATAGTCCGATCTTAATAGGATTTTGCATATATATGAGAAGCATAGTAAAACTAATAAATGCCGAGGTTGGTCAAGATATCTTGATAAAAAAAATGTTTTTCATACAACAACTTAATTTTTGACCGATCGTTCCAATGACAGCTATATGATATGGTGGTCCGATCCTAATAGGATTTTGCATATATATGAGGAGCATAGTAAATAAATGCCGAGTTTCGGCAATATATATCGATAAACAAAAATGTTTTTCATGCAACAACTTAAGTTTCGACCGATCGTTCCTTTGGCAGCTATATGATACAGTGGTCCGATCTTAATATGATTTTGCAAATATATGAGGAGCATAGAACAACTTATAATTGCCGACTTTGGTCAAGATATGTTGATAAAAAAAATATTTTTAATACAACAACTTAATTTTCGACCGATCGTTGCAATGGCAGCTATTTCATATATAGTGGCCCGATCTTAATAGGATTTTGCATATATATAAGAAGCATAGTAAAACTAATAAATGCCGAGGTTAGTCAATATATCTTGATAAAAATAAAATGTTTTTCATACAACAACTTAATTTTTGACAGATCGTTCCTATGGCAGCTATATGATATGGTGGTCCGATCTTAATAGGATTTTGCATATATATGAGGAGCATAGTAAAACTAATAAATGCCGTGTTTGGTCAAGATATCTTGATAAAAAAAATGTTTTTCATACAACAACTTAATTTTTGACCAATCGTTCCTATGGCAGCTATGTATATGATATGGTGGCCCGATCTTTATAGGATTTAGCATATATATGAGGAGCATAGAAAAACTAAACAATGCCGAAGCTAGTCAATATATCTTGATAACAAAAATGTTTTTCATACTACAACTTAATTTTTGACCAATCGTTCCTATAGCAGCTATATGATATGGTGGTCCGATCTTAATAGGACTTCGCATGTATATGAGGAGCATAGTAAATAAATGCTGAGTTTCGGTAATATATCTTGATAAACAAAAATGTTTTTCATACAACAACTTAATTTTCGGCCGATCGTTCCAATGGCAGCTATTTGATATATCGGTCCGATCCTAATAGGATTTTGCATATATATGAGAAGCATAGTAAAACTAATAAATGCCGAGGTTGTTCAAGATATCTTGATAAAAATAAAATGTTTTTCATACAACAACTTAATTTTTGACAGATCGTTCCTTTGGCAGCTATAAGATATGGTGGTCCGATCTTAATAGGATTTTGCATATATATGAGGAGCATAGTAAAACTAATAAATGCCGTGTTTGGTCAAGATATCTTGATAAAAAAATGTTTTTCATACAACAACTTAATTTTTGACCAATCGTTCCTATGGCAGCTATGTATATGATATGGTGGCCCGATCTTTATAGGATTTCGCATGTATATGAGGAGCATAGTAAATAAATGCTGAGTTTCGGTAATATAGCTTGATAAAAAAAATGTTTTTCATACAACAACTTAATTTTCGGACGATCGTTCCAATGACAGCAATATGATATAGTGGTCCGATCTTAATAGAATTTTGCATATATATGAAGAGCATAGTAAAACTAATATATGCCGAATTTGGTCAAAATATCTTTATAAAAAAAATGTTTTTCATTCAACAACTTAATTTTCGGCCGATCGTTCCTATGGCAGCTATATGATATGGTGGTCCAATCTTAGCATAATATATGCCGAATTTGGTCAAAATATCTTTATAAAAAAAATGTTTTTCATTCAACAACTTAATTTTCGGCCGATCGTTCCTATGGCAGCTATATGATATGGTGGTCCAATCTTAGCAGGATTTTGCATATATATGAGAAGCATAGTAAATAAATGCCGAGTTTCGGCAATATATATCGATAAACAAAAATGTTTTTCATGCAACAACTTAAGTTTCGACCGATCGTTCCTTTGGCAGCTATATGATACAGTGGTCCGATCTTAATATGATTTTGCAAATATATGAGGAGCATAGAACAACTAATAAATGCCGTGTTTGGTCAAGATATCTTGATAAAAAAAATGTTTTTCATACAACAACTTAATTTTTGACCGATCGTTCCAATGACAGCAATATGATATAGTGGCCCGATCTTAGTAGGATTTTGCATATACATATATGAGGAGCATAGTAAAACTAATTATTGGCGAGTTTCGTCAAGATATCTTGAAAAATAAAATTATTTTTCATACAACAACTTAATTTTTGTTCAATCGTTCCAATGACAGCTATATGATATGGTGGTCCGGTCTTAATAGGATTTTGCATATATATGAGGAGAATAGTACATAAATGCCAAGTTTCGGCAATATATATCGATAAACAAAAATGTTTTTCATGCAACAACTTAATTTTCGACCGATCGTTCCTTTGGCAGCTATATGATACAGTGGTCCGATCTTAATAGGATTTCGAATGTATATGAGGAGCATAGTTAATAAATGCCGAATTTCGGCAATATATCTTGATAAACAAAAATGTTTTACATACAACAACATAATTTTTGACCGATCGTTCCTATGGCAGCTATATGATATGGTGGTCCAATCTTAGCAGGATTTTGCATATATATGAGGAGCATAGTAAAACTAATTATTGGCGAGTTTAATTTTCGACCGATCGTTCCAATGACAGCTATATGATATGGTGGTCCGATCTTAATAGGATTTTGCATATATATGAGGAGCATAGTAAATAAATGCCGAGTTTCGGCAATATATATCGATAAACAAAAATGTTTTTCATGCAACAACTTAAGTTACGACCGATCGTTCCTTTGGCAGCTATATGATACAGTGGTCCGATCTTAATATGATTTTGCAAATATATGAGGAGCATAGAACAACTTAAAATTGCCGACTTTGGTCAAGATATGTTGATAAAAAAAATATTTTTAATACAACAACTTAATTTTCGACCGATCGTTGCAATGGCAGCTATTTCATATATAGTGGCCCGATCTTAATAGGATTTTGCATATATATGAGGAGCATAGTAAAACTAATAAATGCCGAGGTTAGTCAATATATCTTGATAAAAATAAAATGTTTTTCATACAACAACTTAATTTTTGACAGATCGTTCCTATAGCAGCTATATGATATGGTGGTCCGATCTTAATAGGATTTTGCATATATATGAGGAGCATAGTAAAACTAATAAATGCCGTGTTTGGTCAAGACATTTTGATAAAAAAAATGTTTTTCATACAACAACTTAATTTTTGACCAATCGTTCCTATGGCAGCTATGTATATGATATGGTGGCCCGATCTTTATAGGATTTAGCATATATATGAGGAGCATAGTAAAACTAATAAATGCCGAGGTTGGTCAAGATATCTTGATAAAAAAAATGTTTTTCATACAACAACTTTATTTTTGACCGATCGTTCCAATGACAGCAATATGATATAGTGGCCCGATCTTAGTAGGATTTTGCATATACATATATGAGGAGCATAGTAAAACTAATTATTGGCGAGTTTCGTCAAGATATCTTGAAAAATAAAATTATTTTTCATACAACAACTTAATTTTTGTTCAATCGTTCCAATGAAAGCTATATGATATGGTGGTCCGGTCTTAATAGGATTTTGCATATATATGAGGGGAATAGTACATAAATGGCAAGTTTCGGCAATGTATATCGATAAACAAAAATGTTTTTCATGCAACAACTTAATTTTCGAATGATCGTTCCTTTGGCAGCTATATGATACAGTGGTCCGATCTTAATAGGATTTCGAATGTATATGAGGAGCATAGTTAATAAATGCCGAATTTCGGCAATATATCTTGATAAACAAAAATGTTTTACATACAACAACATAATTTTTGACCGATCGTTCCTATGGCAGCTATATGATATAGTGGACCGATCTTAATAGAATTTTGCTAATATATGAGGAGCACAGAAAAACTAATATATGCCGAATTTGTTCAAGATATCTTGATAAAAATAAAATGTTTTTCATACAACAACTTAATTTTTGACAGATCGTTCCTATGGCAGCTATATGATATGGTGGTCCGATCTTAATAGGATTTCGAATGTATATGAGGAGCATAGTTAATAAATGCCGAATTTCGGCAATATATCTTGATAAACAAAAATGTTTTACATACAACAACAAAATTTTTTACCGATCGTTCCTATGGCAGGTATATGGTATAGTGGACCGATCTTAATAGAATTTTGCTAATATATGAGGAGCACAGAAAAACTAATATATGCCGAATTTGCGCAAAATATCTTGATAAAAAAAATATTTTTCATACAACAACTTAATTTTCGACCGATCGTTCCAATGGCAGCTATTGCATATATAGTGGTCCGATAATATAGGACTTTGCATATATATGAGAAGCATAGTAAAGCCAATAAATGCCGAGGTTGGTCAAGATATCTTGATAACAAAAATGTTTTTCATACAACAACTTAATTTTTGACCGATCGTTCCTATGACATGTATATGTATATGAGACGCATAGCAAACTAATAAATGCCGAGGTTGGTCAAGATATCTTGATAACAAAAATGTTTTTCAAACAACAACTTAATTTTTGACCGAACTTTCCTATGGCAGCTTTATGATATGGTGGTCCGATCTTAATAGGATTTCTCATGTATATGAGGAGCATAGTAAATAATTGCCGAATTTCGGCAATATATCTTGATGAACAAAAATGTTTTTCATACAACAACTTAATTTTCGGACGATCGTTCCAATGACAGCAATATGATATAGTGGTCCGATCTTAATAGAATTTTGCATATATATGAGGAGCATAGTAAAACTGATATATGCCGAATTTGGTCAAAATATCTTGATAAAAAAAATGTTTTTCATTTAACAACTTAATTTTCGGCCGATCGTTCCAATGGCAGCAATATGATATAGTGGTCCGATCTTAATAGGATTTTGCATATATATGAGAAGCATAGTAAAACTAATTATTGGCGAGTTTGGTCAAGATAATTTGAAAAATAAAATTATTTTTCATACAACAACTTAATTTTTGACCATTCGTTCCTATGGCAGCTATATGATATAGTGGTCCGATCTTAATAGGATTTCGCATTTATATAAGAAGCATATAATATTATTTTTCATACAACAACTTAATTTTTGACCAATCGTTCCTATGGCAGCTTTTTGATATAGTGGTCCGATCTTAATAGGATTTTGCATATATATGAGGAGTATAGTAAAACTAATATATGCCGAACTTGGTCAAAATATCTTTATAAAAAAATGTTTTTCATTCAACAACTTAATTTTCGGCCGATCGTTCCTATGGCAGCTATATTATATTGTGGTCCAATCTTAGCAGGATTTTGCATATATATGAGGAGCATAGTAAAACTAATTATTGGCGAGTTTAATTTTTGACCGATCGTTCCTATGGCAGCTATATGATATAGTGGTCCGATCTTAATATGATTTTGCATATATATGAGGAGCATAGTAAATAAATGCCGAGTTTCGGCAATATATATCGATAAACAAAAATGTTTTTCATGCAACAACTTAAGTTTTGACCGATCGTTCCTTTGGCAGCTATATGATACAGTGGTCCGATCTTAATATGATTTTGCAAATATATGAGGAGCATAGAACAACTTATAATTGCCGACTTTGGTCAAGATATGTTGATACAAAAAATATTTTTAATACAACAACTTAATTTTCGACCGATCGTTGCAATGGCAGCTATTTCATATATAGTGGTCCGATCTTAATAGGATTTAGCATATATATGAGAAGCATAGTAAAACTAATAAATGCCGTGTTTGGTCAAGATATCTTGATCAAAAAAATGTTTTTCATACAACAACTTAATTTTTGACCAATCGTTCCTATGGCAGCTATGTATATGATATGGTGGCCCGATCTTTATAGGATTTAGCATACATATGAGGAGCATAGAAAAACTAAACAATGCCGAAGCTAGTCAAGATATCTTGATAACAAAAATGTTTTTCATACTACAACTTAATTTTTGACCAATCGTTATGGCAGCTATATGGTATGGTGGTCCGATCTTAATAGGATTTCGCATGTATATGAGGAGCATTGTAAATAAATGCTGAGTTTCGGTAATATAGCTTGATAAAAAAAATGTTTTTCATACAACAACTTAATTTTCGACCGATCGTTCCTTTGGCAGCTATATGATACAGTGGTCCGATCTTAATAGGATTACGAATGTATATGAGGAGCATAGTAAATAAATGCCGAGTTTCGGTAATATAGCTTGATAAAAAAAATGTTTTTCATACAACAACTTAATTTTCGACCGATCGTTCCTTTGGCAGCTATATGATACAGTGGTCCGATCTTAATAGGATTACGAATGTATATGAGGAGCATAGTTAATAAATGCCGAATTTCGGCAATATATCTTGATAAACAAAAATGTTTTACATACAATAACATAATTTTTGACCGATCGTTCCTATGGCAGCTATATGATATAGTGGACCGATCTTAATAGAATTTTGCTAATATATGAGGAGCACAGAAAAACTAATATATGCCGAATTTGTTCAAGATATCTTGATAAAAATAGAATGTTTTTCATACAACAACTTAATTTTTGACAGATCGTTCCTATGGCAGCTATATGATATGGTGGTCCGATCTTAATAGGAATTCGAATGTATATGAGGAGCATAGTTAATAAATGCCGAATTTCGGCAATATATCTTGATAAACAAAAATGTTTTACATACAACAACAAAATTTTTGACCGATCGTTCCTATGGCAGCTATATGATATAGTGGACCGATCTTAATAGAATTTTGCTAATATATGAGGAGCACAGAAAAACTATTATATGCCGAATTTGCGCAAAATATCTTGATAAAAAAAATATTTTTCATACAACAACTTAATTTTCGACCGATCGTTCCAATGGCAGCTATTTCATATATAGTGGTCCGATAATATAGGACTTTGCATATATATGAGAAGCATAGTAAAACCAATAAATGCCGAGGTTGGTCAAGATATCTTGATAAAAAAAATGTTTTTCATACAACAACTTAATTTTTGACCAATCGTTCCTATGGCAGCTATGTATATGATATGGTGGCCCGATCTTTATAGGATTTAGCATATATATGAGGAGCATAGAAAAACTAAACAATGCCGAAGCTAGTCAAGATATCTTGATAACAAAAATGTTTTTCATACTACAACTTAATTTTTGACCAATCGTTCTTATGGCAGCTATATGATATGGTGGTCCGATCTTAATAGGATTTCGCATGTATATGAGGAGCATTGTAAATAAATGCTGAGTTTCGGTAATATATCTTGATAAACAAAAATGTTTTTCATACAACAACTTAATTTTCGGCCGATCGTTCCAATGGCAGCTATTTGATATATCGGTCCGATCTTAATAGGATTTTGCATATATATGAGAAGCATAGTAAAACTAATAAATGCCGAGGTTGGTCAAGATATCTTGATAAAAAAAATGTTTTTCATACAACAACTTTATTTTTGACCGATCGTTCCAATGACAGCAATATGATATAGTGGCCCGATCTTAGTAGGATTTTGCATATACATATATGAGGAGCATAGTAAAACTAATTATTGGCGAGTTTCGTCAAGATATCTTGAAAAATAAAATTATTTTTCATACAACAACTTAATTTTTGTTCGATCGTTCCAATGACAGCTATATGATATGGTGGTCCGGTCTTAATAGGATTTTGCATTTATATGAGGAGAATAGTACATAAATGCCAAGTTTCGGCAATATATATCGATCAACATAAATGTTTTTCATGCAACAACTTAATTTTTCGCCAATCGTTCCTATGGCAGCTATATGATATAGTGGACCGATCTTAATAGGATTTCGAATGTATATGAGGAGCATAGTAAATAAATGCCGAATTTCGGCAATATATCTTGATGAACAAAAATGTTTTTCATACAACAACTTAACTTTCGGCCGATCGTTCCAATGACAGCAATATGATATAGTGGTCCGATCTTAATAGGATTTTGCATATATATAAGAAGTATAGTAAAACTAATTATTGGCGAGTTTGGTCAAGATATCTTGAAAAATAATATTATTTTTCATACAACTTAATTTTTGACCAATCGTTCCTATGGCAGCTTTTTGATATAGTGGTCCGATCATAATAGGATTTTGCATATATATGAGGAGTATAGTAAATCTAATATATGCCGAATTTGGTCAAAATATCTTGATAAAAAAAATGTTTTTCATTCAACAACTTAATTTTCGGCCGATCGTTCCTATGGCAGCAATATGATATAGTGGTCCGATCTTAATAGGATTTTGCATATATATGAGAAGCATAGTAAAACTAATCATTGGCGAGTTTAATTTTTGACCGATCGTTCCTATGGCAGCTATATGATATAGTGGTCCGATCTTAATATGATTTTGCATATATATGAGGAGCATAGTCAAGAAATGCCGAGTTTCGGCAATATATCTTGATAAACAAAAATGTTTTTCATGCAACAACTTAATTTTCGACCGATCGTTCCTTTGGCAGCTATATGAACAACTTATAATTGCCGACTTTGGTCAAGATATCTTGTAGAAAAAAATATTTTTGAATATGAGGAGCATAGCAAAACTAATAAATGCCGAGTTTGGTCAAGATATCCTGATAAAAAAAATGTTTTTCATAGAACAACTTAATTTTTGACAGATCGTTCCTATGGCAGCTATATGATATGGTGGTCCGATCTTAATAGGATTTCGAATGTATATGAGGAGCATAGTAAATAAATGCCGAATTTCGGCAATATATATCGATCAACATAAATGTTTTTCATGCAACAACTTAATTTTTCGCCAATCGTTCCTATGGCAGCTATATGATATAGTGGACCGATCTTAATAGGATTTCGAATGTATATGAGGAGCATAGTAAATAAATGCCGAATTTCGGCAATATATCTTGATAAAAAAAATGTCTTTCATTCAACAACTTAATTTTCGTCCGATCGTTCCTATGGCAGCTATGTATATGATATGGTGGCCCGATCTTTATAGGATTTAGCATATATATGAGGAGCATAGAAAAACTAAACAATGCCGAAGCTAGTCAAGATATCTTGATAACAAAAATGTTTTTCATACTACAACTTAATTTTTGACCAATCGTTCTTATGGCAGCTATATGATATGGTGGTCCGATCTTAATAGGATTTCGCTGTATATGAGGAGCATTGTAAATAAATGCTGAGTTTCGGTAATATATCTTGATAAACAAAAATGTTTTTCATACAACAACTTAATTTTCGGCCGATCGTTCCAATGGCAGCTATTTGATATATCGGTCCGATCTTAATAGGATTTTGCATATATATGAGAAGCATAGTAAAACTAATAAATGCCGAGGTTGGTCAAGATATCTTGATAAAAAAAATGTTTTTCATACAACAACTTTATTTTTGACCGATCGTTCCAATGACAGCAATATGATATAGTGGCCCGATCTTAGTAGGATTTTGCATATACATATATGAGGAGCATAGTAAAACTAATTATTGGCGAGTTTCGTCAAGATATCTTGAAAAATAAAATTATTTTTCATACAACAACTTAATTTTTGTTCGATCGTTCCAATGACAGCTATATGATATGGTGGTCCGGTCTTAATAGGATTTTGCATTTATATGAGGAGAATAGTACATAAATGCCAAGTTTCGGCAATATATATCGATCAACATAAATGTTTTTCATGCAACAACTTAATTTTTCGCCAATCGTTCCTATGGCAGCTATAATGATATAGTGGACCGATCTTAATAGGATTTCGAATGTATATGAGGAGCATAGTAAATAAATGCCGAATTTCGGCAATATATCTTGATAAAAAAAATGTTTTTCATTCAACAACTTAATTTTCGGCCGATCGTTCCTATGGCAGCAATATGATATAGTGGTCCGATCTTAATAGGATTTTGCATATATATGAGAAGCATAGTAAAACTAATCATTGGCGAGTTTGGTCAAGATATCTTGAAAAATAAAATTATTTTTCATACAACAACTTAATTTTTGACCAATCGTTCCTATGGCAGCTATATGATATAGTGGTCCGATCTTAATAGGATTTCGCATTTATATAAGGAGCATATAATATTATTTTTCATACAACAACTTAATTTTTGACCAATCGTTCCTATGGCAGCTATATGATATAGTGGTCCGATCTTAATAGGATTTTGCATATATATGAGGAGTATAGTAAAACTGATATATGCCGAATTTGGTCAAAATATCTTGATAAAAAAAATGTTTTTCATTCAACAACTTAATTTTCGGCCGATCGTTCCTATGGCAGCTATATGATATGGTGGTCCAATCTTAGCAGGATTTTGCATATATATGAGGAGCATAGTAAAACTAATTATTGGCGAGTTTAATTTTTGACCGATCGTTCCTATGGCAGCTATATGATATAGTGGTCCGATCTTAATATGATTTTGCATATATATGAGGAGCATAGTCAAGAAATGCCGAGTTTCGGCAATATATCTTGATAAACAAAAATGTTTTTCATGCAACAACTTAATTTTCGACCGATCGTTCCTTTGGCAGCTATATGAACAACTTATAATTGCCGACTTTGGTCAAGATATCTTGTAGAAAAAAATATTTTTGAATATGAGGAGCATAGCAAAACTAATAAATGCCGAGTTTGGTCAAGATATCCTGATAAAAAAAATGTTTTTCATAGAACAACTTAATTTTTGACAGATCGTTCCTATGGCAGCTATATGATATGGTGGTCCGATCTTAATAGGATTTCGAATGTATATGAGGAGCATAGTAAATAAATGCCGAATTTCGGCAATATATCTTGATGAACAAAAATGTTTTTCATACAACAACTTAATTTTCGGACGATCGTTCCAATGACAGCAATATGATATAGTGGACCGATCTTAATAGAATTTTGCTAATATATGAGGAGCACAGAAAAACTAATATATGCCGAATTTGTTCAAGATATCTTGATAAAAATAGAATGTTTTTCATACAACAACTTAATTTTTGACCAATCGTTCCTATGGCAGCTATATGATATGGTGGCCCGATCTTAATAGGATTTCACATGTATATGAGGAGCATAGTAAATAAATGCCGAGTTTCGGTAAAATATCTTGATAAACAAAAATGTTTTAAATACAACAACTTAATTTTCGGCCGATCGTTCCAATGGCAGCTATTTGATATAATGGTCCGATCTTAATAGGATTTTGCATATATATGAGAAGCATAGTAAAACTAATAAATGCCGAGGTTGGTCAAGATATCTTGATAAAAAAAATGTTTTTCATACAACAACTTAATTTTTGACCGATCGTTCCAATGACAGCAATATTATATAGTGGCCCGATCTTAGTAGGATTTTGCATATACATATATGAGGAGCATAGTAAAACTAATTATTGGCGAGTTTCGTCAAGATATCTTGAAAAATAAAATTATTTTTCATACAACAACTTAATTTTTGTTCGATCGTTCCAATGACAGCTATATGATATGGTGGTCCGGTCTTAATAGGATTTTGCATATATATGAGGAGAATAGTAAATAAATGCCGAGTTTCGGCAATATATATCGATAAACAAAAATGTTTTTCATGCAACAACTTAATTTTCGGCCGATCGTTCCAATGGCAGCTATTTGATATAGTGGTCCGATCTTAATAAGATTTTGCAAATATATGAGGAGCATAGAAAAACTAATATATGTCGAATTTGGTCAAACCTATCTTGATAAACAAATGTTTTTCATTCAACAACTTAATTTTCGGCCGATCGGTCCTTTGGCAGCTATATGATATGGTGGTCCGATCTTAATAGGATTTTGCATGTATATGAGGAGCATAGTAAATAAATGCTGAGTTTCGGTAATATATCTTGATAAACAAAAATGTTTTTCATACAACAACTTAATTTTCGGCCGATCGTTCCAATGGCAGCTATTTGATATATCGGTCCGATCTTAATAGGATTTTGCATATATATGAGAAGCATAGTAAAACTAATAAATGCCGAGGTTGGTCAAGATATCTTGATAAAAAAAATGTTTTTCATACAACAACTTAATTTTTGACCGATCGTTCCAATGACAGCAATATGATATAGTGGCCCGATCTTAGTAGGATTTTGCATATACATATATGAGGAGCATAGTAAAACTAATTATTGGCGATTTTCGTCAAGATATCTTGAAAAATAAAATTATTTTTCATACAACAACTAATTTTTGTTCAATCGTTCCAATGACAGCTATATGATATGGTGGTCCGGTCTTAATAGGATTTTGCATATATATGAGGAGAATAGTACATAAATGCCAAGTTTCGGCAATATATATCGATAAACAAAAATGTTTTTCATGCAACAACTTAATTTTCGACCGATCGTTCCTTTGGCAGCTATATGATACAGTGGTCCGATCTTAATAGGATTTCGAATGTATATGAGGAGCATAGTTAATAAATGCCGAATTTCGGCAATATATCTTGATAAACAAAAATGTTTTACATACAACAAGAAAATTTTTGACCGATCGTTCCTATGGCAGCTATATGATATAGTGGACCGATCTTAATAGAATTTTGCTAATATATGAGGAGCACAGAAAAACTAATATATGCCGAATTTGTTCAAGATATCTTGATAAAAATAAAATGTTTTTCATACAACAACTTAATTTTTGACAGATCGTTCCTATGGCAGCTATATGATATGGTGGTCCGATCTTAATAGGATTTCGAATGTATATGAGGAGCATAGTTAATAAATGCCGAATTTCGGCAATATATCTTGATAAACAAAAATGTTTTACATACAACAAGAAAATTTTTGACCGATCGTTCCTATGGCAGCTATATGATATAGTGGACCGATCTTAATAGAATTTTGCTAATATATGAGGACCACAGAAAAACTAATATATGCCGAATTTGGTCAAACCTATCTTGATAAACAAATGTTTTTCATTCAACAACTTAATTTTCGGCCGATCGGTCCTTTGGCAGCTATATGATATGGTGGTCCGATCTTAATAGGATTTCGCATGTATATGAGGAGCATAGTAAATAAATGCTGAGTTTCGGTAATATATCTTGATAAACAAAAATGTTTTTCATACAACAACTTAGTTTTCGGCCGATCGTTCCAATGGCAGCTTTTTGATATATCGGTCCGATCTTAATAGGATTTTGCATATATATGAGAAGCATAGTAAAACTAATAAATGCCGAGGTTGGTCAAGATATCTTGATAAAAAAAATGTTTTTCATACAACAACTTAATTTTTGACCGATCGTTCCAATGACAGCAATATGATATAGTGGCCCGATCTTAGTAGGATTTTGCATATACATATATGAGGAGCATAGTAAAACTAATTATTGGCGAGTTTCGTCAAGATATCTTGAAAAATAAAATTATTTTTCATACAACAACTTAATTTTTGTTCAATCGTTCCAATGACAGCTATATGATATGGTGGTCCGGTCTTAATAGGATTTTGCATATATATGAGGAGAATAGTACATAAATGCCAAGTTTTGGCAATATATATCGATAAACAAAAATGTTTTTCATGCAACAACTTAATTTTCGACCGATCGTTCCTTTGGCAGCTATATGATACAGTGGTCCGATCTTAATAGGATTTCGAATGTATATGAGGAGCATAGTTAATAAATGCCGAATTTCGGCAATATATCTTGATAAACAAAAATGTTTTACATACAACAACATAATTTTTGACCGATCGTTCCTATGGCAGCTATATGATATAGTGGACCGATCTTAATAGAATTTTGCTAATATATGAGGAGCACAGAAAAACTAATATATGCCGAATTTGGTCAAACCTATCTTGATAAACAAATGTTTTTCATTCAACAACTTAATTTTCGGCCGATCGGTCCTTTGGCAGCTATATGATATGGTGGTCCGATCTTAATAGGATTTCGCATGTATATGAGGAGCATAGTAAATAAATGCTGAGTTTCGGTAATATATCTTGATAAACAAAAATGTTTTTCATACAACAACTTAATTTTCGGCCGATCGTTCCAATGGCAGCTATTTGATATATCGGTCCGATCTTAATAGGATTTTGCATATATATGAGAAGCATAGTAAAACTAATAAATGCCGAGGTTGGTCAAGATATCTTGATAAAAAAATGTTTTTCATACAACAACTAAATTTTTGACCGATCGTTCCAATGACAGCAATATGATATAGTGGCCCGATCTTAGTAGGATTTTGCATATACATATATGAGGAGCATAGTAAAACTAATTATTGGCGAGTTTCGTCAAGATATCTTGAAAAATAAAATTATTTTTCATACAACAACTTAATTTTTGTTCAATCGTTCCAATGACAGCTATATGATATGGTGGTCCGGTCTTAATAGGATTTTGCATATATATGAGGAGAATAGTACATAAATGCCAAGTTTCGGCAATATATATCGATAAACAAAAATGTTTTTCATGCAACAACTTAATTTTCGACCGATCGTTCCTTTGGCAGCTATATGATACAGTGGTCCGATCTTAATAGGATTTCGAATGTATATGAGGCGCATAGTTAATAAATGCCGAATTTCGGCAATATATCTTGATAAACAAAAATGTTTTACATACAACAACATAATTTTTGACCGATCGTTCCTATGGCAGCTATATGATATAGTGGACCGATCTTAATAGAATTTTGCATATATATAAGAAGCATAGTAAAACTAATTATTGGCGAGTTTGGTCAAGATATCTTGAAAAATAATATTATTTTTCATACAACTTAATTTTTGACCAATCGTTCCTATGGCAGCTTTTTGATATAGTGGTCCGATCATAATAGGATTTTGCATATATATGAGGAGCATAGTAAAACTAATATATGCCGAATTTGGTCAAAATATCTTGATAAAAAAAATGTTTTTCATTTAACAACTTAATTTTCGGCCGATCGTTCCAATGGCAGCAATATGATATAGTGGTCCGATCTTAATAGGATTTTGCATATATATAAGAAGCATAGTAAAACTAATTATTGGCGAGTTTGGTCAAGATATCTTGAAAAATAATATTATTTTTCATACAACTTAATTTTTGACCAATCGTTCCTATGGCAGCTTTTTGATATAGTGGTCCGATCTTAATAGGATTTTGCATATATATGAGGAGTATAGTAAAACTAAAATAAGCCGAATTGGGTCAAAATATCTTGAAAAATAAAATTATTTTTCATACAACAACTTAATTTTTGACCAATCGTTCCTATGGCAGCTATATGATATAGTGGTCCGATCTTAATAGGATTTTGCATATATATGAGGAGTATAGTAAAACTAATATATGCCGAATTTGGTCAAAATATCTTGATAAATAAAAATGTTTTTCATTCAACAACTTAATTTTCGGCCGATCGTTCCTATGGCAGCTATATGATATGGTGGTCCAATCTTCGCAGGATTTTGCATATATATGAGGAGCATAGTAAAACTAATTATTGGCGAGTTTAATTTTTGACCGATCGTTCCTATGGCAGCTATATGATATAGTGGTCCGATCTTAATATGATTTTGCATATATATGAGGAGCATAGTCAAGAAATGCCGAGTTTCGGCAATATATCCTGATAAACAAAAATGTTTTTCATGCAACAACTTAATTTTCGACCGATCGTTCCTTTGGCAGCTATATGATATAGTGGACCGATCTTAATAGAATTTTGCTAATATATGAGGACCACAGAAAAACTAATATATGCCGAATTTGGTCAAACCTATCTTGATAAACAAATGTTTTTCATTCAACAACTTAATTTTCGGCCGATCGGTCCTTTGGCAGCTATATGATATAGTGGTCCGATCTTAATATGATTTTGCATATATATGAGGAGCATAGTCAAGAAATGCCGAGTTTCGGCAATATATCCTGATAAACAAAAATGTTTTTCATGCAACAACTTAATTTTCGACCGATCGTTCCTTTGGCAGCTATATGATATAGTGGACCGATCTTAATAGAATTTTGCTAATATATGAGGACCACAGAAAAACTAATATATGCCGAATTTGGTCAAACCTATCTTGATAAACAAATGTTTTTCATTCAACAACTTAATTTTCGGCCGATCGGTCCTTTGGCAGCTATATGATATGGTGGTCCGATCTTAATAGGATTTCGCATGTATATGAGGAGCATAGTAAATAAATGCTGAGTTTCGGTAATATATCTTGATAAACAAAAATGTTTTTCATACAACAACTTAATTTTCGGCCGATCGTTCCAATGGCAGCTATTTGATATATCGGTCCGATCTTAATAGGATTTTGCATATATATGAGAAGCATAGTAAAACTAATAAATGCCGAGGTTGGTCAAGATATCTTGATAAAAAAAATGTTTTTCATACAACAACTAAATTTTTGACCGATCGTTCCAATGACAGCAATATGATATAGTGGCCCGATCTTAGTAGGATTTTGCATATACATATATGAGGAGCATAGTAAAACTAATTATTGGCGAGTTTCGTCAAGATATCTTGAAAAATAAAATTATTTTTCATACAACAACTTAATTTTTGTTCAATCGTTCCAATGACAGCTATATGATATGGTGGTCCGGTCTTAATAGGATTTTGCATATATATGAGGAGAATAGTACATAAATGCCAAGTTTCGGCAATATATATCGATAAACAAAAATGTTTTTCATGCAACAACTTAATTTTCGACCGATCGTTCCTTTGGCAGCTATATGATACAGTGGTCCGATCTTAATAGGATTTCGAATGTATATGAGGCGCATAGTTAATAAATGCCGAATTTCGGCAATATATCTTGATAAACAAAAATGTTTTACATACAACAACATAATTTTTGACCGATCGTTCCTATGGCAGCTATATGATATAGTGGACCGATCTTAATAGAATTTTGCATATATATAAGAAGCATAGTAAAACTAATTATTGGCGAGTTTGGTCAAGATATCTTGAAAAATAATATTATTTTTCATACAACTTAATTTTTGACCAATCGTTCCTATGGCAGCTTTTTGATATAGTGGTCCGATCATAATATTATTTTGCATATATATGAGGAGCATAGTAAAACTAATATATGCCGAATTTGGTCAAAATATCTTGATAAAAAAAATGTTTTTCATTTAACAACTTAATTTTCGGCCGATCGTTCCAATGGCAGCAATATGATATAGTGGTCCGATCTTAATAGGATTTTGCATATATATAAGAAGCATAGTAAAACTAATTATTGGCGAGTTTGGTCAAGATATCTTGAAAAATAATATTATTTTTCATACAACTTAATTTTTGACCAATCGTTCCTATGGCAGCTTTTTGATATAGTGGTCCGATCTTAATAGGATTTTGCATATATATGAGGAGTATAGTAAAACTAAAATAAGCCGAATTGGGTCAAAATATCTTGAAAAATAAAATTATTTTTCATACAACAACTTAATTTTTGACCAATCGTTCCTATGGCAGCTATATGATATAGTGGTCCGATCTTAATAGGATTTTGCATATATATGAGGAGTATAGTAAAACTAATATATGCCGAATTTGGTCAAAATATCTTGATAAAAAAAATGTTTTTCATTCAACAACTTAATTTTCGGCCGATCGTTCCTATGGCAGCTATATGATATGGTGGTCCAATCTTCGCAGGATTTTGCATATATATGAGGAGCATAGTAAAACTAATTATTGGCGAGTTTAATTTTTGACCGATCGTTCCTATGGCAGCTATATGATATAGTGGTCCGATCTTAATAGGATTTCGCATGTATATGAGGAGCATAGTAAATAAATGCTGAGTTGCGGTAATATATCTTGATAAACAAAAATGTTTTTCATACAGCAACTTAATTTTCGGCCGATCGTTCCAATGGCAGCTATTTGATATAGTGGTCCGATCTTAATAGGATTTTGCATATATATGAGAAGCATAGTAAAACCAATAAATGCCGAGGTTGGTCAAGATATCTTGATAACAAAAATGTTTTTCATACAGCAACTTAATTTTCGGCCGATCGTTCCAATGGCAGCTCTTGATATAGTGGTCCGATCTTAATAGGATTTTGCATATATATGAGAAGCATAGTAAAACCAATAAATGCCGAGGTTGGTCAAGATATCTTGATAAAAAAAATGTTTTTCATACAACAACTTAATTTTTGACCAATCGTTCCTATGGCAGCTATGTATATGATATGGTGGCCCGATCTTTATAGGATTTAGCATATATATGAGGAGCATAGAAAAACTAAACAATGCCGAAGCTAGTCAAGATATCTTGATAACAAAAATGTTTTTCATACTACAACTTAATTTTTGACCAATCGATCTTATGGCAGCTATATGATATGGTGGTCCGATCTTAATAGGATTTCGCATGTATATGAGGAGCATAGTAAATAAATGCTGAGTTTCGGTAATATATCTTGATAAACAAAAATGTTTTTCATACAGCAACTTAATTTTCGGCCGATCGTTCCAATGGCAGCTATTTGATATAGTGGTCCGATCTTAATAGGATTTTGCATATATATGAGAAGCATAGTAAAACCAATAAATGCCGAGGTTGGTCAAGATATCTTGATAAACAAAAATGTTTTTCATACAGCAACTTAATTTTCGGCCGATCGTTCCAATGGCAGCTATTTGATATAGTGGTCCGATCTTAATAGGATTTTGCATATATATGAGAAGCATAGTAAAACTAATAAATGCCGAGGTTGGTCAAGATATCTTGATAACAAAAATGTTTTTCATACAACAACTTAATTTTCGGCCGATCGTTCCTATGGCAGCTATATGATATGGTGGTCCAATCTTAGCAGGATTTTGCATATATATGAGGAGCATAGTAAAACTAATTATTGGCGAGTTTAATTTTTGACCGATCGTTCCTATGGCAGCTATATGATATGGTGGTCCAATCTTAGCAGGATTTTGCATATATATGAGGAGCATAGTAAAACTAATTATTGGCGAGTTTAATTTTTGACCGATCGTTCCTATGGCAGCTTTTTGATATAGTGGTCCGATCTTAATAGGATTTTGCATATATATGAGGAGTATAGTAAAACTAATATATGCCGAATTTGGTCAAAATATCTTTATAAAAAAAAATGTTTTTCATTCAACAACTTAATTTTCGGCCGATCGTTCCTATGGCAGCTATATGATATGGTGGTCCAATCTTAGCAGGATTTTGCATATATATGAGGAGCATAGTAAAACTAATTATTGGCGAGTTTAATTTTTGACCGATCGTTCCTATGGCAGCTATATGATATAGTGGTCCGATCTTAATATGATTTTGCATATATATGAGGAGCATAGTAAATAAATGCCGAGTTTCGGCAATATATATCGATAAACAAAAATGTTTTTCATGCAACAACTTAAGTTTCGACCGATCGTTCCTTTGGCAGCTATATGATACAGTGGTCCGATCTTAATATGATTTTGCAAATATATGAGGAGCATAGAACAACTTATAATTGCCGACTTTGGTCAAGATATCTTGATAAAAAAAATATTTTTCATACAACAACTTAATTTTCGACCGATCGTTGCAATGGCAGCTATTTCATATATAGTGGTCCGATCTTAATAGGATTTAGTATATATATAAGAAGCATAGTAAAACTAATAAATGCCGTGTTTGGTCAAGATATCTTGATAAAAAAAATGTTTTTCATACAACAACTTAATTTTTGACCGATCGTTCCTATGGCAGCTATGTATATGATATGGTGGCCCGATCTTAATAGGATTTAGCATATATATGAGGAGCATAGAAAAACTAAACAATGCCGAAGCTAGTCAAGATATCTTGATAACAAAAATGTTTTTCATACTACAACTTAATTTTTGACCAATCGTTCTTATGGCAGCTATATGATATGGTGGTCCGATCTTAATAGGATTTCGCATGTATATGAGGAGCATAGTAAATAAATGCTGAGTTTCGGTAATATATCTTGATAAACAAAAATGTTTTTCATACAGCAACTTAATTTTCGGCCGATCGTTCCAATGGCAGCTATTTGATATAGTGGTCCGATCTTAATAGGATTTTGCATATATATGAGAAGCATAGTAAAACTAATAAATGCCGAGGTTGGTCAAGATATCTTGATAAAAAAAATGTTTTTCATACAACAACTTTATTTTTGACCGATCGTTCCAATGATAGCAATATGATATAGTGGCCCGATCTTAGTAGGATTTTGCATATACATATATGAGGAGCATAGTAAAACTAATTATTGGAGAGTTTCGTCAAGATATCTTGAAAAATAAAATTATTTTTCATACAACAACTTAATTTTTGTTCGATCGTTCCAATGACAGCTATATGATATGGTGGTCCGGTCTTAATAGGATTTTGCATATATATGAGGAGAATAGTACATAAATGCCAAGTTTCGGCAATATATATCGATCAACAAAAATGTTTTTCATGCAACAACTTAATTTTTCACCAATCGTTCCTATGGCAGCTATATGATATAGTGGACCGATCTTAATAGGATTTCGAATGTATATGAGGAGCATAGTAAATAAATGCCGAATTTCGGCAATATATCTTGATGAACAAAAATGTTTTTCATACAACAACTTAATTTTCGGACGATCGTTCCAATGACAGCAATATGATATAGTGGTCCGATCTTAATAGGATTTTGCATATATATAAGAAGCATAGTAAAACTAATTATTGGCGAGTTTGGTCAAGATATTTTGAAAAATAATATTATTTTTCATACAACTTAATTTTTGACCAATCGTTCCTATGGCAGCTTTTTGATATAGTGGTCCGATCATAATAGGATTTTGCATATATATGAGGAGTATAGTAAAACTAATATATGGCGAGTTTGGTCAAGATATCTTGAAAAATAAAATTATTTTTCATACAACAACTTAATTTTTGACCAATCGTTCCTATGGCAGCTATATGATATAGTGGTCCGATCTTAATATGATTTTGCATATATATGAGGAGCATAGTCAAGAAATGCCGAGTTTCGGCCATATATCTTGATAAACAAAAATGTTTTTCATGCAACAACTTAATTTTCGACCGATCGTTCCTTTGGCAGCTATATGAACAACTTATAATTGCCGACTTTGGTCAAGATATCTTGTAAAAAAATTTTTTTGAATATGAGGAGCATAGCAAAACTAATAAATGCCGAGTTTGGTCAAGATATCCTGATAAAAAAACTTTGTTTTTCATACAACAACTTAATTTTTGACCAATCGTTCCTATGGCAGCTATATGATATGGTGGTCCGATCTTAATAGGATTTCGAATGTATATGAGGAGCATAGTAAATAAATGCCGAATTTCGGCAATATATCTTGATGAACAAAAATGTTTATCATACAACAACTTAATTTTCGGACAATCGTTCCAATGACAGCAATATGATATAGTGGTCCGATCTTAATAGAATTTTGCATATATATGAGGAGCATAGTAAAACTAATATATGCCGAATTTGGTCAAAATATCTTGATAAAAAAAATGTTTTTCATTCAACAACTTAATTTTCGGCCGATCGTTCCTATGGCAGCAATATGATATAGTGGTCCGATTTTAATAGGATTTTGCATATATATGAGAAGCATAGTAAAACTAATTATTGGCGAGTTTGGTCAAGATATCTTGAAAAATAAAATTATTTTTCATACAACAACTTAATTTTTGACCAATCGTTCCTATGGCAGCTATATGATATAGTGGTCCGATCTTAATATGATTTTGCATATATATGAGGAGCATAGTCAAGAAATGCCGAGTTTCGGCAATATATCTTGATAAACAAAAATGTTTTTCATGCAACAACTTAATTTTCGACCGATCGTTCCTTTGGCAGCTATATGAACAACTTATAATTGCCGACTTTGGTCAAGATATCTTGTAAAAAAAAATATTTTTGAATATGAGGAGCATAGCAAAACTAATAAATGCCGAGTTTGGTCAAGATATCCTGATAAAAAAAATGTTTTTCATACAAAAACTTAATTTTTGACCAATCGTTCCTATGGCAGCTATATGATATGGTGGTCCGATCTTAATAGGATTTCGAATGTATATGAGGAGCATAGTAAATAAATGCCGAATTTCGGCAATATATCTTGATGAACAAAAATGTTTATCATACAACAACTTAATTTTCGGACAATCGTTCCAATGACAGCAATATGATATAGTGGTCCGATCTTAATAGAATTTTGCATATATATGAGGAGCATAGTAAAACTAATATATGCCGAATTTGGTCAAAATATCTTGATAAAAAAAATGTTTTTCGTTTAACAACTTAATTTTCGGCCGATCGTTCCAATGGCAGCAATATGATATAGTGGTCCGATCTTAATAGGATTTTGCATATATATAAGAAGCATAGTAAAACTAATTATTGGCGAGTTTGGTCAAGATATCTTGAAAAATATTATTATTTTTCATACAACTTAATTTTTGACCAATCGTTCCTATGGCAGCTTTTTGATATAGTGGTCCGATCTTAATAGGATTTTGCATATATATGAGGAGTATAGTAAAACTAATAATTGCCGAATTTGGTCAAAATATCTTGAAAAATAAAATTATTTTTCATACAACAACTTAATTTTTGACCAATCGTTCCTATGGCAGCTATATGATATAGTGGTCCGATCTTAATAGGATTTTGCATATATATGAGGAGTATAGTAAAACTAATATATGCCGAATTTGGTCAAAATATCTTGATAAAAAAAATGTTTTTCATTCAACAACTTAATTTTCGGCCGATCGTTCCTATGGCAGCTATATGATATGGTGGTCCAATCTTAGCAGGATTTTGCATATATATGAGGAGCATAGTAAAACTTATTAATGGCGAGTTTAATTTTTGACCGATCGTTCCTATGGCAGCTATATGATATAGTGGTCCGATCTTAATATGATTTTGCATATATATGAGGAGCATAGTCAAGAAATGCCGAGTTTCGGCAATATATCCTGATAAACAAAAATGTTTTTCATGCAACAACTTAATTTTCAACCGATCGTTCCTTTGGCAGCTATATGAACAACTTATAATTGCCGACTTTTGGTCAAGATATCCTGATAAAAAAAATGTTTTTCATACAACAACTTAATTTTTGACAAATCGTTCCTATGGCAGCTATATGATATGGTGGCCCGATCTTAATAGGATTTCGCATGTATATGAGGAGCATAGTAAATAAATGCCGAGTTTCGGTAAAATATCTTGATAAACAAAAATGTTTTAAATACAACAACTTAATTTTCGGCCGATCGTTCCAATCGCAGCTATTTGATATAATGGTCCGATCTTAATAGGATTTTGCATATATATGAGAAGCATAGTAAAACTAATAAATGCCGAGGTTGGTCAAGATATCTTGATAAAAAAAATGTTTTTCATACAACAACTTAATTTTTGACCGATCGTTCCAATGACAGCAATATGATATAGTGGCCCGATCTTAGTAGGATTTTGCATATACATATATGAGGAGCATAGTAAAACTAATTATTGGCGAGTTTCGTCAAGATATCTTGAAAAATAAAATTATTTTTCATACAACAACTTAATTTTTGTTCGATCGTTCCAATGACAGCTATATGATATGGTGGTCCGGTCTTAATAGGATTTTGCATATATATGAGGAGAATAGTAAATAATTGCCGAGTTTTGGCAATATATATCGATAAACAAAAATGTTTTTCATGCAACAACTTAATTTTCGGCCGATCGTTCCAATGGCAGCTATTTGATATAGTGGTCCGATCTTAATAAGATTTTGCAAATATGTGAGGAGCATAGAAAAACTAATATATGTCGAATTTGGTCAAACCTATCTTGATAAACAAATGTTTTTCATTCAACAACTTAATTTTCGGCCGATCGGTCCTTTGGCAGCTATATGAACAACTTATAATTGCCGACTTTGTTCAAGATATCTTGATAAAAAAAATATTTTTGTATATGAGGAGCATAGCAAAACTAATAAATGCCGAGTTTGGTCAAGATATCCTGATAATAAAAATGTTTTTCATACAACAACTTAGTTTTTGACCAATCGATCCTATGGCAGCTATATGATATGGTGGTAAAATCTTAGCAGGATTTTGCATATATATGAGGAGCATAATAAAACGATCGTTCCTATGGCAGCTATATGATATAGTGGTCCGATCTTAATATGATTTTGCATATATATGAGGAGCATAGTCAAGAAATGCCGAGTTTCGTCAATATATCTTGATAAACAAAAATGTTTTTCATGCAACAACTTAATTTTCGACCGATCGTTCCTTTGGCAGCTATATGAACAACTTATAATTGCCGACTTTGGTCAAGATATCTTGATAAAAAAAATATTTTTGTATATGAGGAGCATAGCAAAACTAATAAATGCCGAGTTTGGTCAAGATATCCTGATAAAAAAATGTTTTTCATACAACAACTTAATTTTTGACCAATCGTTCCTATGGCAGCTATATGATATGGTGGCCCGATCTTAATAGGATTTCGCATGTATATGAGGAGCATAGTAAATAAATGCCGAGTTTCGGCACTATATATCGATAAACAAAAATGTTTTTCATGCAACAACTTAATTTTCGACCGATCGTTCCTTTGGCAGCTATGTGATATGGTGGTCCGATCTCAATATGATTTTGCAAATATATGAGGAGCATAGAACAACTTATAATTGCCGACTTTGGTCAAGATATGTTGATAAAAAAAATATTTTTAATACAACAACTTAATTTTCGACCGATCGTTGCAATGGCAGCTATTTCATATATAGTGGTCCGATCTTTATAGGATTTAGCATATATATGAGGAGCATAGAAAAACTAAACAATGCCGAAGCTAGTCAATATATCTTGATAACAAAAATGTTTTTCATACTACAACTTAATTTTTGACCAATCGTTCCTATGGCAGCTATATGATATGGTGGTCCGGTCTTAATAGGATTTCGCATGTATATGAGGAGCATAGTAAATAAATGCTGAGTTTCGGTAATATATCTTGATAAACAAAAATGTTTTTCATACAACAACTTAATTTTCGGCCGATCGTTCCAATGGCAGCTATTTGATATAGTGGTCCGATCTTAATAGTATTTTGCATATATATGAGGAGCATAGTAAATAAATGCCGAGTTTCGGCAATATATATCGATAAACAAAAATGTTTTTCATGCAACAACTTAATTTTCGACCGATCGTTCCTTTGGCAGCTATATGATATGGTGGTCCGATCTCAATATGATTTTGCAAATATATGAGGAGCATAGAACAACTTATAATTGTCGACTTTGGTCAAGATATGTTGATAAAAAAAATATTTTTAATACAACAACTTAATTTTCGACCGATCGTTGCAATGGCAGCTATTTCATATATAGTGGTCCGATCTTTATAGGATTTAGCATATATATGAGGAGCATAGAAAAACTAAACAATGACGAAGCTAGTCAAGATATCTTGATAAAAAAAATGTTTTTCATACTACAACTTAATTTTTGACCAATCGTTCCTATGGCAGCTATATGATATGGTGGTCCGATCTTAATAGGATTTCGCATGTATATGAGGAGCATAGTAAATAAATGGCGAGTTTCGGTAATATATCTTGATAAACAAAAATGTTTTTCATACAACAACTTAATTTTCGGCCGATCGTTCCAATGGCAGCTATTTGATATAGTGGTCCGATCCTAATAGGATTTTGCATATATATGAGAAGCATAGTAAAACTAATAAATGCCGAGGTTGGTCAAGATATCTTGATAAAAAAAATGTTTTTCATACAACAACTTTATTTTAGACCGATCGTTCCAATGACAGCAATATCATATAGTGGCCCGATCTTAGTAGGATTTTGCATATACATATATGAGGTGCATAGTAAAACTAATTATTGGCGAGTTTCGTCAAGATATCTTGAAAAATAAAATTATTTTTCATACAACAACTTAATTTTTGTTCGATCGTTCCAATGACAGCTATATGATATGGTGGTCCGGTCTTAATAGGATTTTGCATATATATGAGGAGAATAGTACATAAATGCCAAGTTTCGGCAATATATATCGATAAACAAAAATGTTTTTCATGCAACAACTTAATTTTCGACCGATCGTTCCTTTGGCAGCTATATGATACAGTGGTCCGATCTTAATAGGATTTCGAATGTATATGAGGAGCATAGTTAATAAATGACGAATTTCGGCAATATATCTTGATAAACAAAAATGTTTTACATACAACAACTTAATTTTGACCGATCGTTCCTATGGCAGCTATATGATATAGTGGACCGATCTTAATAGAATTTTGCTAATATATGAGGAGCACAGAAAAACTAATATATGCCGAATTTGTTCAAGATATCTTGATAAAAATAAAATGTTTTTCATACAACAACTTAATTTTTGACAGATCGTTCCTATGGCAGCTATATGATATAGGGGTCCGATCTTAATAGGATTTCGAATGTATATGAGGAGCATAGTTAATAAATGCCGAATTTCGGCAATATATCTTGATAAACAAAAATGTTTTACATACAACAAGAAAATTTTTGACCGATCGTTCCAATGACAGCAATATGATATAGTGGTCCGATCTTAATAGAATTTTGCATATGTATGAGGAGCATATTAAAACTAATATATGCCGAATTTGGTCAAAATATCTTGATAAAAAAAATGTTTTTCATTTAACAACTTAATTTTCGACCGATCGTTCCAATGGCAGCTTTTTGATATAGTGGTCCGATCTTAATAGGATTTTGCATATATATGAGGAGTATAGTAAAACTAATATATGCCGAATTTGGTCAAAATATCTTGATAAAAAAAATGTTTTTCATTCAACAACTTAATTTTCGGCCGATCGTTCCCATGTTGGTCTAATCTTAGCAGGATTTTGCATATATATGAGGAGCATAGTAAAACTAATTATTGGCGAGTTTAATTTTTGACCGATCGTTCCTATGGCAGCTATATGATATAGTGGTCCGATCTTAATATGATTTTGAATATATATGAGGAGCATAGTCAAGAAATGCCGAGTTTCGGTTAAATATCTTGATAAACAAAAATGTTTTTCATGCAACAACTTAATTTTCGACCGATCGTTCCTTTGGCAGCTATATGAACAACTTATAATTGCCGACTTTGGTCAAGATATCTTGATAAAAAAAATATTTTTGTATATGAGGAGCATAGCAAAACTAATAAATGCCGAGTTTGGTCAAGATATCCTGATAAAAAATATGTTTTTCATACAACAACTTAATTTTTGACCAATCGTTCCTATGGCAGCTATATGATATGGTGGCCCGATCTTAATAGGATTTCGCATGTATATGAGGAGCATAGTAAATAAATGCCGAGTTTCGGTAAAATATCTTGATAAACAAAAATGTTTTTCATACAACAACTTAATTTTTGACCGATCGTTCCAATGACAGCAATATGATATAGTGGCCCGATCTTAGTAGGATTTTGCATATACATATATGAGGAGCATAGTAAAACTAATTATTGGCGAGTTTCGTCAAGATATCTTGAAAAATAAAATTTTTTTTCATACAACAACTTAATTTTTGTTCGATCGTTCCAATGACAGCTATATGATATGGTGGTCCGGTCTTAATAGGATTTTGCATATATATGAGGAGAATAGTACATAAATGCCAAGTTTCGGCAATATATATCGATAAACAAAAATGTTTTTCATGCAACAACTTAATTTTCGACCGATCGTTCCTTTGGCAGCTATATGATACAGTGGTCCGATCTTAATAGGATTTCGAATGTATATGAGGAGCATAGTTAATAAATGACGAATTTCGGCAATATATCTTGATAAACAAAAATGTTTTACATACAACAACTTAATTTTTGACCGATCGTTCCTATGGCAGCTATATGATATAGTGGACCGATCTTAATAGAATTTTGCTAATATATGAGGAGCACAGAAAAACTAATATATGCCGAATTAGTTCAAAATATCTTGATAAAAAAATGTTTTTCATACAACAACTTAATTTTTGACCAATCGTTCCTACGGCAGCTATATGATATAGTGGCCTGATCTTAATAGGATTTTGCATATAAATAATGAGCATAGTATAACTAATTATTTTCGAGTTTGGTCAAGATATCTTGAAAAATAAAATTATTTTTCATACAACAACTTAATTTTTGACCAATCGTTCCTATGGCAGCTATATGATATAGTTGTCCGATATTAATAGGATTTCGCATGTATATGAGGAGCATATAAAATTATTTTTCATACAACAACTTAATTTTTGACCAATTTTCCTATGGCAGCTATTTGATATAGTGGTCCGATCTTAATAGGATTTTGCATATAAATTATTATTAAGTGTTGTCCTCGGCAGGAGTAAAGGTCCTCGTTAGAAGATCCTTTAGTCCTGTGCGATGATTATGCTGATTATGTTGGAGGAAAACTATTCCCCTTTATTACTGGCCTTGTGGCTCAGCAATATTGTATAATAAGTCAATTAATTATCGGCTTTAGCCGGAGTAAGTATATTTGCAGTCCAGGCTGCTTGAGATAAATACCAAAACTGAACTATGGGGTTTACAATAAGTACGATTATGCCCTAAGCGACAATGCATCACGCCACAAAGTCATGGTCGGCAAGCCGACTCAGCATTCCATACAGCGCAGCGCTTCACTTCGAATATGAAGTGTCAGCATACCACTCTTGGTCGTTGTAAGTGCAGAGCGCTGAACTCAAATGTGGCGCATCAGCATTATTCATGCAAAGCTACTTAATAACTAGGGCAATACATTGTGCAATATTTAACTTAGTTGTCAATGGCCTTCTGTATCTCCATAGAGGCTCGTCTTCTCCTTAGTACCAGAAAAAGGATGAGTGAGCCGATTAGTCCAACATTCAAGATCACACCAACTGCGAACCAGAGTTTGGGCGAGCCTGCGGCATCTACTTCTTCTTTGAAGCCTTGGATGACACGCAAATTTTCGTTGTTCATGCGGTGCAAAAGGGGTATGCTTAATACCGGATCGTGGCCGACGATGTTCAGGAGTGGTGACCTAACAATGCCAAGCTGCTTGCTTTGCATCTTTCGCAAGTTCACGAATTCGGTGCCGTTGATTGTTGCAGATTTTTCGAAAGTTACCAGGTGTGTTCCTGTCGCGAACACTTCTGCGCCATTTTCGACGACGCCGTCATCTACGGGCATTATCGCGAACAGGTTTCTTGTCGAGACCGTTCGCAAAAGGTATTGTGCGTAGTCTCAGTGCATTCTGTGACAGCGAAAGTATCCTCCTCACATTCTGCCAGTGTGTTTTCGTCGAGCCGTAGGATGACCTTCTTACATCTGAATTTATCTTTTGGGTAGGCTATTAATATATGGATAATATTTTCGGACTGAAGGACCATTTTTTAGAGGCTTCTATTAAACTAACTATTGAACTGTCCTGTTCGATTAGTGATTTCAAATCAGCGTGATCAAGAATTGTAGGGTTAACAATGTTAGATTTTGCCAAAGTGAGAATTAAATTTTGAATTTCTGTGCCTAGCATTCTATTTCTTGCCAAAAGTGCTTCAAATAAATGTGGGGTATCAAACAGATCGTTTTTCCGAGCATTTATAATCTTGTTGATGGTGTCCGTCAGTTTGTTTATCTGTTTCTGAGTTTCGGAGTTTATGGTAATCTGTCTAGAATTGGACTCTACTAGTTGCGCCTCGGTGATTCTGATCTTCAAGAAATCTGCTGTCCCTAAAAAGTCTAAGCTTCTAGCAAATCTTTGGTGTACTTTAAGAACGGACAAAAGGGTTCTTAGGTGGTCTGTATCGACGTCTAGCAATTTGCGCATATGCGACAGGGGAAAGGAATCGGCCAATTTTTCTGTTACATCTATCATACTGCTCTGAAAGGTTACTTGAGTGTCTCAAATAGTCCCTTTGTTCGAACACTAACACCTCACCGTCTATTACCGGGATGTAGTTGGCGTGCGAAAAGTCGGTGATCCGTGCATAAGCCGCTGTCAGGGAGATAAGCAATGTGAGGGCAAACCTGAAATTCAAGTATAGCGTGAGACAGGGTGCTTTAACTTTTTTTAAACTGACTTACTAACTAATCGTAGAGAGGAACCTATTTGAGGTTGTCTTTGTGGACCACCCTCCCCTTAATGAGAACAGACGTTCCTAGGTCTGCTTCCACTTTTTGCTCTGTGTATAACGGGGTCAGTTTGTTTCCTAACCTCCTATTGTTCTTTTGGTATACCTTTTCTCCTACCTCAAAGGCACGGTTTTGTCTGGAGTTGTTGCATCTTTTGATGTTGTCTTCTTGGGCTTTTACTAGCCTTTCTCTGATGTCTGAGCGATGCACATTGGGCCCTGCGTGAACAATCTCAATTGGTTTCTCACGGGTGACTGAGTGTAAGGTTCTGTTATATTCTACCGTTGCCCTCAGGATTAGTTCTACCGTGTCACTGATTTTTCTGTCTAGCTTTAGGCATCTAGCGATTTTTGCCAAGGTGCTATGAAAACGTTCAACTTGACCATTCGATGAGCTATGCAGCGGGGGCGCATTCACAACGTCAATGCCGTAGCTATTTCTGAGCATAGAGGTGATTGTCTCGGAATTGAAAGCAGTCTCATTATCGCAATATATCGTTTTGATTTTAGGAAAAATGTTTACAAGCTGCAATAGGGGACCTGTGATGTCGACTATAGTTCTGGACAATATCGATAGAACGACTGAAAACTTGAAGAACTTGTCAATACATGTCAGGAATTGTTTTTTATCGGTTGAGAAGATGTCTATGTGAAACATTTCGCCAGTGTAGCTTGGGATGGGTGTTACCCCGAGTTGTTGTCTTTTAGGGTGCCTGTCATATTTGGCTTTGGTACAGACTCGGCAGTTTGCAACCACTTCTTTGGCTAAGCTGTTCATATTGGGAAAATAGTAGTCGCGAAGGACTTGTTTGACATTTTCCTGCGTCGCTCTGTGCGCACGATTGTGCTCAGCTGTGATAACTTCTAACTGATCATTTTTATCGGTTATGTCTTGCACGAAATTTTTACGGTAACGAAATTGGGTGGCTGGGAAGTGGGAAATTAGCTCGTGTTGGAAGCTTGCTAAAGTAGGCAGGTCGCAGTGTATAGCGTTAACGACGTCTGTGTTCACGCGCTCTTTAAGAGACTTTAAAATGCTGCTCTTATCGGTGAAATTGATAAAGTGGCGTGTTTTGCTGCGAAACATCACTAGATTCCGATTTAGCGGAAAGCGTGCTTCCTCAAGAACAATTTGGTTCCTGAAGCAGTTTAGTGGTTTATCAGTAGCCTCGATTATGTAGGTCAGTGAGATTTCGCTGTGAACGGTTGCAGCGTCCGACTTAGGCTCATCTTGCAGAGCGTTAAGATTCTGCCTGGAAAGGGCATCGGCCACAAAATGTTCTTTGCCTGGTTTATAAAAAACTTTGGCATTGTGCTGGTCTATGTATGCCTTCCATCTTTTTATTTTTGCGTTCGTGTTTTTGTCAGCTACCGCGAATGTGAGAGGCTGGTGATCAGTGAAGATGCTAATTTCCCTGGACCCATACAGAAAGTTCTGCAATTTCCCCAAAGCGCATACAATAGCTAACAATTCTCTTTCATTAGTGGCGTAGTTTAGCTCTGCCTGTTTTAGGGTACGGGATATCATTTTAATTGGTCTACCATCTTGGGACAGGACTGCGCCAATCCCACTAGCCGAGGCATCGGTGGTAAGGTCAAAAGGCTTTTTAAAATCTGGGTACATAAGTATGACATCTTCTGATGCCAAAATATTGCGAAGGCGCTCGAACGCATTACGTTGAGTTTCCTTGAACTCGACAGGGATTTTCTTTGACATGTGCTTACTAACCGAGCCGTTTTCGTCTTTTAATATATCCGTTATTGGCCGAGCTATAGCGGCAAAGTCATTGATAAAGACCCTGTAGTAACTTGCTAGTCCTATGAAGGATCTGACACTGTACACGCTTTTCGGTTCAGGGTATTCTTGAATAGCTTTTTGCTTTTTGCTCCGTCCTTGCTTACAATGAAACCTAGGTATTCTACGCATTCTTTAAAAAAACTAGTCGTTTCCTGGCTTATGTTAGCATCGATTAGACACTTGAGTACAGCATCGATGTGGCGAACATGGTCTGATTCATTGTCTGAAAATACTATGACGTCATCTATATAGACGTAGCATATCTTTCCAATATGTTCCCTTAGAACATCGTCCAATGCCCTTTGAAAAATGCTGCTTGCATTTTTTAGTCCGAACGGCAGACGACAAAATTCGTATTTGCCGCTATTTACTGAGAACGATGTCTTTTCGCGGTCGTGCTCTGCAAGGTAAATCTGGTGGTACCCTGACTTCTAGGGTGGTAAAAAACTTCGCCTTCCCAAGGTTCGCTAGAATCATGGGAATGCTGGGCATTGGGTAACGGTCTGGGATGATTCGTTCGTTCAGCTTCCTGAAATCGATGACTAACCTCTTGTTCGGGTTACCATAAGCGTCAGTACCTTTCTTGTCAACAACCCAAGTTGGGCTGTTGTAGGGCGACCTCGAGGGCCTGATAATGCCGTCTTTTAGCATTTGTTTGACTTCGTTGTTTACAAAGTCGGAAACGCCCATAAGGTTGGGGTAGGCTCTGGAGTACACCGGTTCGTTATCTACTGTCTGAATGGTAGCAATGACGGCGGTGTTGAAAGGGAGAGCTTCGTTAGCTCTTGAAAAAGCTTTTTTCCTTTTAATTATCATACTCTTAAATTCCTTCTTAACGGAGGCAGGCACCACAATGTCATTGACATCGGTGAAATTTACGTCAGCGCAGTTGTGTTACTGAAGTTTTTCAGAAATGCCCTGATATTCCAGAGTGCTCTTTTCTAAGTTCAACTTAACCCTGGCCTGTGTTAACAGGTCAAAGCCTATGATAGCGTCGAACGAGCTGAGAGTGTCTAACAGAAAAAATGGTGAAGTGTACCGGAAAATGTTCATCAGGCACTTTTGCTTAATTTCGGTGGAGCCGTGTATCGAGTTCACCGCAAACGGTTTGGTGGCCGGCATTATGGTTTTTAGCTCCTTTACGGGCTTGACCAAATTTTTTGCCGCACCTGTGTCGATTAGCATTTTTAATGTTCTCCCAGCCAACCGTCGCTCGATGAACGGCAACCGGGAGTGTTCCCTAAAAAATGAACCGAGTCTTCATCTGGAGCGTACTCGTTGTCACTTTCAATTTCTTCAAGTGCGGCCTTTGCCGCTTTCTCGTACTGTGCCTTATCTTCTTTAGAGTCCTCTTGAACTACATTATTAAGACGCTGGAGTCTTTGGCCTGTCGCACGGTCGAAATAGTTTCTACGCTTCGCGGCGTTCGAGTCATTAGGTTGACGTTTACTGTATTCAGTGCGCTGCCTAGACTTAGAAGATGAGTCAACCTCCATCGGTTGTGGGGCCTGCGCTTGGTTGTCCCTGTTAGTCTGTTCTTGATGGTTGCCCTTTGGGCGCTTGCGAAAATGAGGGCTCCTATCCTGATTTTGGTCTTCTTTGCTAAACCTGCCTGGCTTGCCATGGGAACGGCTTTTGCTGTTCTCAGCAACTTGAGCCCGCTCCTCCACAGCCTTATCGTAAGAGTTTGCGAAAATGCTTCTCTCAATACTAGCCTCTGCCTCTCTGGCCAGAGCCAGCGCAGAAGGAAGGTCCTTAGGCTGTGCTCTGAGAGATTTTTTTAGGCCTGAAACAAAGGCATGCAGGGCGTCGGCTCTAACTTCCGAGTTGAGCAAATCGGCGCCCTCTTGCTCGTGTGTCATGACAATCTTGTGGGTCACTAGTGTGAGCTTTTTGAAAGTGTGAGGTTTTTGTCGACTTCGTCGTAGTATTGCATTAAAGGCATGTCACCTTGCCTGACCATTTCTAATCCCTGCCTCAGTAGGCGCTAAGATGTCTTATCCGAGTAGGTACAATCTAGTCTGGCCAATATGGCATTAAAGTTTAACCCTGTGTTGTGTGACACAAGCAAGGCTCCGGCTGGGCCTCTGATTTTGTTTCTAATGATGGCGACAGCTTGGTAATGTGCGCTGCTGCCGTTATAAAGCTTGAACAGCTCGTAAGCGTATATGGCCGATTGCCTCCATGCTACATACTCATCCTGAATGCCTGTGAACTCAGGGACGGACTTGATTATGTCCAGCGGGATGTTACTGATATTTTTTCGTATGTAATAATTTGAGGTGTTTCCACCTGTAAATTCTGCACCTAAGCAACTAATGAATTAATCTGAGCTTGCAACTGGGATTGCTGTTGCGACAGCGCCTGTCTGACGGCATTGTCAATGAGCGCTTGGATCTGATTATGTTCCATGATGATTATCTAACCTGCTAATGGTTCGTCTGTTTCCCAGCTATCGTCACTGCCGTATTCAACTTTCACGTCCCTATAGGAACCTGCCCAACTCATTGGCTGTTGGTTGGCACCACACAAATATTTTATTGCCGATCGCAAATGATCGGTCGATTAGCTTGGTTGCGCAAGAGATAGAATTTATTAAAGTGGCACTTAATTTCTTCGGCCTATCAGTGGCTATCAGTCAGCAGCAAGAAAGATTAAGGTACCTTTGGGTATGCAATGGAAAACTTTCGACTGACAAAAGTATGCAATGAAAAATTTAACGAACTAATAGTGTGCACTGGATTATATTTTTTTGATTTTATTATGGCAACAATTACTTGGCGATTTATTGCTTTGTTTTGCGATCACGATAAAATTCTTCACCACTCGAACTTACATCATCCAATTCGACAATGGGTTCGAATTTTAGTTGGGCGCCAATTATTATTAAGTGTTGTCCTCGGCAGGAGTTAAGGTGGGTCGTCCTCGTTAGAAGATCCTTTAGTCCTGTGCGATGATTATGCTGATTATGTTGGAGGAAAACTATTCCCCTTTATTACTGGCCTTGTGGCTCAGCAATATTGTATAATAAGTCAATTAATTATCGGCTTTAGCCGGAGTAAGTATATTTGCAGTCCAGGCTGCTTGAGATAAATACCAAAACTGAACTATGGGGTTTACAATAAGTACGATTATGCCCTAAGCGACAATGCATCACGCCACAAAGTCATGGTCGGCAAGCCGACTCAGCATTCCATACAGCGCAGCGCTTCACTTCGAATATGAAGTGTCAGCATACCACTGTTGGTCGTTCTTAGCGCAGAGCGCTGAACTCAAATGTGGCACATCAGCATTATTCATGCAAAGCTACTTAATAGCTAGGGCAATACATTGTGCAATATTTAACTTAGTTGTTAACTTATATATGAGGAGCATAGTAAAACTAATAATTGCCGAATTTGGTCAAAATATCTTGATAAAAAAAATGTTTTTCATTCAACAACTTAATTTTTGGCCGATCGTTCCAATGGCAGCTATTTCATATATAGTGGTCTGATCTTAATAGCATTTTGCATATATATGAGAAGCATAGTAAAACTAATAACTTCCGAGGTTAGTCAATATATCTTGATGAAATAAATGTTTTTCATACAACAACTTAATTTTCGGCCAATCGTTCCTATGGCAGCTATATGATATAGGGGTCCGATCTTAATAGGATTTCGCATGTATATGAGGAGCATAGTAAATAAATGCCGAATTTCGGCAACATATCTTGATTTTTTTCTTGATTTTTTCATACAACAACTTAATTTTTGACCGATCGTTCCTATGGCAGCTATTTGATATAGCGGTCCGATCTAAATTGGATTTTGCATTTATATGAGGGGCATAGTTAAACTAATTATTGGAGAGATTGGTCAAGATATCTTGAAAAATAAAATTATTTTTCATACAACAACTTAGTTTTCGACCGATCGTTCCTATAGCAGCTATATGATATAGTGGCCCGATCTTTATTGGATTTTGCATATATATGAGGAGCATAGAAAAACTAAACAATGCCGACGCTAGTCAAGATATCTTGATAAAAAAAATTGTTTTTCATACAACAACATAATTTATGACCGATCGTTCCTATGGCAGCTATATGATATAGTGGTCCGATCTTGAAAGGATTTTGCATATATATGGGGAGCATAGTAAATCTAATAAATGCCGAGGTTAGTCAAGATATCTTCATAAAAAAAAATGTTTTTCATTCAACAACTTAATTTATAGTGGTCCGATCTTAATAAGATTTTGCAAATATATGAGGAGCAAAGAAAAACTAATATATGCCGAATTTGGTCAAAATATATTGATAAAAAAAAAAGTTTTTCATTCAACAACTTAATTTTCGGCCGATCGTTTCAATGGCAGCAATTTCATATATAGTGGTCCGATCTTAATAAGATTTTGCAAATATATGAGGAGCAAAGAAAAACTAATATATGCCGAATTTGGTCAAAATATATTGATAAAAAAAAATGTTTTTCATACAACAACTTAATTTTCGGCCGATCGTTCCAATGACAGCAATATGATATAGTTTCCCGATCTTAGTAGGATTTTGCATATATATGAGGAGCATAGTAAAACTAATTATTGGCGAGCTTGGTTAAGATATCTTGAAAAATAAAATTAGTTTTCATACAACAACTTAATTTTTGACCGATTGTTCCTTTGGCAGCTATATGATATAGTGGTCCGATCTTAATAGGATTTTGCATATATATGAGGAGCATAGTAAAACTAAAAAATGCCGAGGCTAGTCAAGATATCTCGATTAACAAAAATGTTTTTCATGCAACAACTTAATTTTCGACTGATCGTTCCTGTTCGGCTCAGCATCTAAAAATTAAACTTGTATTATGTTAGCATAACATTTCAGTTATATATTGCCCTGCGAGGCAAGCAATGTCACTATTTTGTTTTGTTTGGCGCTTCTCGAATGTCATAAAATAACTCAATATCATTTGCTGTTAACTATCTAGCGCTTATCGCTTTGCGCTCATCGTAGTTTCCTTTATCGCGCTCTTTTACCTTTTGCACTTTGTCTTAAGCGGCTAGCGCATCAATGCTAGCGACGCCGCAATCCATTCTTGTTTCGTATATTCGTTATATCGGATCTCTTATCGATCGCTTCGCTAAAAATTGTACACTTTTGCATATTGTCAATACGTTTGCTATAAGCATAAATAAATCAAACCGTTGCATGAACTTATAAGAAAGGGTGTAGTTTTTATAACATCCTTAATTTCTCGCTACTAAGTGCTAATAAAAAAGCTTGTTAGCCCAACATTTTGGTGACCCCGACGTGATCTTTTTATTTAACATTATAGTGTTGCATAAAATTATTTAAATTAAAATTGAGCTAGTTGTTACTAGTTTCGGCAGCAATTAAAAACCGCTCTTATATACATACATATGTACGAGCAAGTGTCATGCGGTAAATAGCAGTAAAGAGGAGTCTGTGTACATAAGCATTTATACACCTACATACAGACGCGTTGGCTCTCGCTATCTGCATTTTACTTGTGTTTTTATTCGACAAACTGTTGCGCGAGCTTAAGAGTACAGTGGTAACAATAAGTCAACGGCCAACGACTTTTTTTTTGACTTTTTTCGTTTGCTTCGGTTGCCATGGAAAGTTCTAGTGCTGAATCGTTGGCCCAGCCTACAAACAGGGTGTCATTTTTAAAGCGCAAGGTGGCGGCCTCGTATGAGCGGTTGCAGGCGCTTCAATCTAGCCTCAACCAAACGCCCCTTGCCAATAATGATGAAATTGCATTGTCGGTGCTGCTCAAGCGGATTGAAAAAATGGAATCTGCATTTGAAGACGCTCAAAACAAATTGGAAGAACTAGACTTTGACGAAATCGGCAGTGAGTTACGCGAGGCTTTTGATGAGCTTTCAGTAACTTTGGAGACTTCGGTGCGGTTTGAAATTGCTAAGCGCAGTAGAGCATTGCCGTCCAGCTCCACATTTGTAAATGAGCCTATTGCTGCTGCGTCAATGACTAGATCCAGAGCGTTACCGACCTTACCGCCAATCAAATTGCCAACGTTTTCTGGAGGTTATACAGAGTGGTCAGATTTCTTTTCAATGTTCACAACTTTAATCGAAAATCATCCCGAACTCACAAACATTGAAAAAATGCAGCATTTGCGGCTCTGCTTGAAGGACTCTGCGCTGGATACCATTCGGTCATTGGAAATATCAGAGGCTAATTATTCCATAGCATTAAATTTATTACAAAAACGATTTGATAACCGTCGATTAGTATTTCAGGCACACATCGTTGAACTGCTGGGGCTCAAGAAGGTAGAGAATGGCTCCGCTGGCATGCTGCGTGAATTGTCGGATAAGTTTAATGCCCATATTCGTGCTCTCACCAGTTTGGGTAGCAAGGAGCAAATTGCTGGTTGCATCCTTGTTCAGGTGCTACTGCAAAAACTGGATCCTGCTACGCAGGCGAAGTGGGAAGAGAAGCTGGAGGATCCCACCTTTGCAAATTTAATTCCATCATGGGCACAAATAGCCACATTTTTGGAGCAACGCTGCAGAACCCTAGAGAGTGTGGATTATGCTATGGCAACCTATACGCCGAGCTCTCAGGTGGGCAAAAACAAACAGACTAACTCCAGTAGGACATCACTCGTTGCTACTAACTCAATGGCTGCTGTTTGCGTATTTTGCAATGGTGAAGAGCATAATATATGGCAATGCCCAAGATTTGGCAATTTGTCTCCAGATATGCGTCTCAAGGAAGCAAAACGATTATCTTTATGCCTCAACTGCCTTAAAAGGGGACATCTTTTACGAACATGCAATTCCGGAGCTTGTCGCACATGTGGCTCCAAACACCACACACTTCAACATTTAGACGTTTTGCATTCGATTCATCACTCTGTCACTCCTACTGCAGCTTCTTCAGCCCCCGCCTCTACCTCTCTTGTTGCCCACAACCTCAGCAGCGATGTTGTGTTCCTAGCCACTGCTATTGTACTAGTTAAAAATCGGTCTGGAACTCTAGTTCCGTGTCGTGCTGTATTGGATGGTGGGTCACAGCTACATTTAATTACATCCCGATTCGCTCAACAGCTTCAGTTGAAGAAAAGTCCGTCTTCAGCCTCAGTTGCTGGCCTGGGAAACGCTCCTTTCGCTACTGATGGATGCACTGTGACAGTCAATCTACAATCTCAAACGTCAGAGTACTCTGCAATCATCACAGCCATCGTAGCTTTCACTATAGCAGATCGCCAGCCAAGCATCGCCCTTAATACAACTAATTGGAATGTGCCTGGAAATATTCGCCTCGCTGATTCTTGCTTTTACAAGCCGCAGCGAGTTGACTTATTAATCGGAGCTGGTCTTTTCTACGAGCTAATGTGTGTCGGGCAAATAAAACTGCTACCGGGATTGCCTCTTCTGCAGAAGACACGCTTTGGATGGATAGTTGCAGGTGGCGGTTCCCAGCAAGGCGGTACCTCTCTTTTGGCCAATCGTGTATCGTCTGATGCCCGCACTGATTCTGATGGCCGAACCGATGAGTTAATTCAACGATTTTGGGAAGTAGAACGTTTTCCAGACCCTGTTGCTAAAGCAACAAAGGAAGAGCTTGACTGCGAGGAGCATTTTGTTAAGAATTTCCAAAGGTTGCCAACAGGAGCATATTCCGTGCGACTCCCTCTCAAACTCACACTGGATCAATTGGGTGAATCTTATCAACAGGCATTTCGCAGATTTATATCGCTTGAGAGAAAGTTGCATCGTCATCCCAACCTTAAATCCCAGTATTGCGCGTTCATTCAAGAGTATATAGAGCTCGGACATATGACTCTTGTCCCTCCAGAGTCGTTACGTTTATGCAAATATTTTCTCCCTCATCATTGTGTGCTGAAGGAACAAAGCACGAGCACCAAACTTCGTGTCGTGTTTGATGGTTCAGCTACCACCAGCACTGGGTGTTCGCTGAATGAAGTGTTGATGGCTGGGCCCGTCATACAACCGAAACTGTTTAACATTGTGATGCGATTTCGCACGTTCCCCGTTGCCCTTACTGGAGACATTGGTAAGATGTATCGCTGTGTTAGAGTAACGGTCCCAGATAACTACCTACAATGCATCTTGTGGCGAAATTCTACTAATTCTGAAAAAAGTGTCTTCAAGTTGGACACAGTTACGTATGGCACAAAACCAGCTTCCTTTCTTGCCGTTCGAGCAATGCAGCAATGCAGTCGACGAGCAACATTCATTTCCAATTGGTGCGAAAATTCTTCGACGCGATTTCTATGTAGATGACCTTATATCTGGCGGTGGCTCGGTCCAAGAGGCAATCGACGTATTAAATCAAACAAAGGGCATCCCATTTAAAGGTTGCTTTGAACTCAGAAAATGGTGCTCGAGTCACTCTGCAGTGCTAAAAGGCATTCCTGACAAGGATAAGGACTCGTTTTTAAAATTTAGCGATGGAAGCGACATTACCAAAACCTTGGGCCTTGCGTGGGATCCTTCAACTGATAAATTAATGTTTTCTCTCACGGCTGCCAATCAGACACTTAAACCTTGCAAGAGATCTGTTCTGTCCACCATAGCTCGTTTTTACGATCCACTAGGATTAATTGGACCAGTCATCGTTAAGGCCAAAATCTTTATGCAGCTTCTTTGGAAGGAAAACTTGGATTGGGATGAGAGTCTTCCAACTTCTCTAAATACTGCCTGGCAGGAACTTTGCCAAACTTTCAGGAATGTCCAATTATCCACCTTTCCCCGGTTGGTTTGCAATACAACGTGCGATGTAGAGGTTCACGGTTTCTGTGACGCTAGCATTGCCGCGTACGGAGCTTGCATTTATGTGGTTTCAAAGGGACATCATTCGAGTTCACGCCTATTCTGTTCTAAATCACGAGTGGCTCCACTTAAAGCTCTTACGGTACCAAAACTCGAGCTTTGTGGCGCACTTTTTGTTAGCCCAATTGATGCAGGAAGTAGCTGAAATGAAATTATTTACCGGTACATTCCATTGTTGGTCAGATTCATCAATATGTCTATCATGGATCCGAGATGAATCGTCGAAGTTCAACGTATTCGTTGCAAATCGAATAGCCACCATCCAGGAACTCACAGCGGGCTTCCAGTGGCATTATGTTCCAACAGCCAGTAATCCAGCTGGCATTCTCTCCAGAGGGGCCACTCCTGACGAGCTTATACAGTCAAAACTTTGGTCATGTGGTCCTGAATTTTTGACTGGTCCACAAAGGTGCTGGCCTGCGACTTGTCTTCTTGAAAAACCAATACTGGAGTTACGCAAAGGAGTGTTGCTCATCACAGATCCTACAGATGATGCCATATTAAGGCGCAAATATGTGAATTCCTTCTCTGCTATTCAACGAGTGTTTGCCTATGTGTACAAGTTCATCCATCGTATTCGGCGCCACGGACTTTTGATCTCCGACATACGTTTTGGATCCTTCATACTTTTACGTAACGTTCAAAAGGGCTCTCTTTGGGATGATATAAAGAACGTGCAATCAAAGGGCGTGGTCGTTCGTTCCAGTATACTCTCATCATTATTGCCCTTTCAGGATGAATTTGGTATTCTTTGAGTTGGTGGGCGCCTCGAAAAGTCAACCCTTCCTTATGAGGCCCGTCATCCTATTATACTGCCTAGACAACATCCAGTCACCATCGCCATTGTCACTCACTTTCATGAGCGGAATCTCCATGCTGGACCACGAGCCTTGTTGGGAGCAATTCGCCTGCAATATTGGCCGATTGGTGGCCGCAAAACAGTTTCCAGCATTGTAAACAAATGCATCAGATGTTTCCGGAACAAGCCCCGCTTGGTGGAGCACGTAATGGCTAATCTTCCAAAGGAGCGATTTGTTGAATCTCGAGCGTTTGATATAACTGGTGTAGACTTTTGCGGACCATTCTTCTACAAGCCTGACACTCGAAACAAAGCTCCTATAAAATGCTACATCAGCGTATTTATTTGCTTCGCCACGAAAGCCATTCATTTGGAGTTGGTCAAGGATCTATCTACGTGTGCATTTCTCAATGCTCTAAAGCGCTTTATATGCACTCGTGGCAAGCCACGTCAGATTTGGTCTGACAATGCCACCAACTTTGTCGGCGCCAAAAAACGAGCTGTTGGAGCTAAAAAATCTCTTCATCAGTAGCTGTCATCAAGAGGCTGTGCTCCAGTTTTGTTTGGCGGACACAATTGACTGGCGCTTCATCCCACCGCGCTCCCCTCACTTTGGTGGCCTTTGGGAGGCGGCGGTAAAAACTGCAAAACATCACTTCTATCGGGTTGTGGGGTCAACTGTTCTGGGATTCGAAGAGCTTCGTACCCTTGTGTGCCACATAACGGCAGTCATTAATTCTAGACCACTGCTTCCCATTTCAGAAGATCCAGAAGACCTTGATGTTCTTACCCCAGCTCATTTTTTGGTTGGTGGCCCACAAGCCTCGTTTACAGAACCAGATGTGACACGGCTCAATTTTAATCGTCTAGATAGCTGGCAGCGAGTGTCCTACATGCACCAAGTCTTTTGATCTCGCTGGCGAGAAGAATATTTAAATCTTCTGCAACAGCGTTCAAAATGGCGGACTCCCAAGCCAGGTGTGGCTCTCAATAACATCGTTCTTGTCAAAGACGAGAACTTACCTCCTTTGAAATGGCCACTAGCTAGAGTGGTTGAATTGGTCAAAGGAACTGATGACATCGCACGCGTTGTAGTTCTCAAGACAGCTAATGGAATCATAAAGCGAGCAACTAATAAGCTGTGTCTGCTTCCCCTTAACGATCCTGATGAAGCTCAATCGTTCAACGGGGGGAGTATGTTCGGCTCAGCATCTAAAAATTAAACTTGTATTATGTTAGCATAACATTTCAGTTATATATTGCCCTGCGAGGCAAGCAATGTCACTTGTTTGGCGCTTCTCGAATGTCATAAAATAACTCAATATCATTTGCTGTTAACTATCTAGCGCTTATCGCTTTGCGCTCATCGTAGTTTCCTTTATCGCGCTCTTTTACCTTTTGCACTTTGTCTTAAGCGGCTAGCGCATCAATGCTAGCGACGCCGCAATCCATTCTTGTTTCGTATATTCGTTATATCGGATCTCTTATCGATCGCTTCGCTAAAAATTGTACATTTTTGCATATTGTCAATACGTTTGCTATAAGCATAAATAAATCAAACCGTTGCATGAACTTATAAGAAAGGGTGTAGTTTTTATAACATCCTTAATTTCTCGCTACTAAGTGCTAATAAAAAAGCTTGTTAGCCCAACATTTTGGTGACCCCGACGTGATCTTTTTATTTAACATTATAGTGTTGCATAAAATTATTTAAATTAAAATTGAGCTAGTTGTTACTAGTTTCGGCAGCAATTAAAAACCGCTTTTATATACATACATATGTACGAGCAAGTGTCATGCGGTAAATAGCAGTAAAGAGGAGTCTGTGTACATAAGCATTTATACACCTACATACAGACGCGTTGGCTCTCGCTATCTGCATTTTACTTGTGTTTTTATTCGGCAAACTGTTGCGCGAGCTTAAGAGTACAGTGGTAACAATAAGTCAACGGCCAACGACTTTTTTTTTGACTTTTTCGTTTGCTTCGGTTGCCATGGAAAGTTCTAGTGCTGAATCGTTGGCCCAGCCTACAAACAGGGTGTCATTTTTAAAGCGCAAGGTGGCGGCCTCGTATGAGCGGTTGCAGGCGCTTCAATCTAGCCTCAACCAAACGCCCCTTGCCAATAATGATGAAATTGCATTGTCGGTGCTGCTCAAGCGGATTGAAAAAATGGAATCTGCATTTGAAGACGCTCAAAACAAATTGGAAGAACTAGACTTTGACGAAATCGGCAGTGAGTTACGCGAGGCTTTTGATGAGCTTTCAGTAACTTTGGAGACTTCGGTGCGGTTTGAAATTGCTAAGCGCAGTAGAGCATTGCCGTCCAGCTCCACATTTGTAAATGAGCCTATTGCTGCTGCGTCAATGACTAGATCCAGAGCGTTACCGACCTTACCGCCAATCAAATTGCCAACGTTTTCTGGAGGTTATACAGAGTGGTCAGATTTCTTTTCAATGTTCACAACTTTAATCGAAAATCATCCCGAACTCACAAACATTGAAAAAATGCAGCATTTGCGGCTCTGCTTGAAGGACTCTGCGCTGGATACCATTCGGTCATTGGAAATATCAGAGGCTAATTATTCCATAGCATTAAATTTATTACAAAAACGATTTGATAACCGTCGATTAGTATTTCAGGCACACATCGTTGAACTGCTGGGGCTCAAGAAGGTAGAGAATGGCTCCGCTGGCATGCTGCGTGAATTGTCGGATAAGTTTAATGCCCATATTCGTGCTCTCACCAGTTTGGGTAGCAAGGAGCAAATTGCTGGTTGCATCCTTGTTCAGGTGCTACTGCAAAAACTGGATCCTGCTACGCAGGCGAAGTGGGAAGAGAAGCTGGAGGATCCCACCTTTGCAAATTTAATTCCATCATGGGCACAAATAGCCACATTTTTGGAGCAACGCTGCAGAACCCTAGAGAGTGTGGATTATGCTATGGCAACCTATACGCCGAGCTCTCAGGTGGGCAAAAACAAACAGACTAACTCCAGTAGGACATCACTCGTTGCTACTAACTCAATGGCTGCTGTTTGCGTATTTTGCAATGGTGAAGAGCATAATATATGGCAATGCCCAAGATTTGGCAATTTGTCTCCAGATATGCGTCTCAAGGAAGCAAAACGATTATCTTTATGCCTCAACTGCCTTAAAAGGGGACATCTTTTACGAACATGCAATTCCGGAGCTTGTCGCACATGTGGCTCCAAACACCACACACTTCTACATTTAGACGTTTTGCATTCGATTCATCACTCTGTCACTCCTACTGCAGCTTCTTCAGCCCCCGCCTTCTACCTCTCTTGTTGCCCACAACCTCAGCAGCGATGTTGTGTTCCTAGCCACTGCTATTGTACTAGTTAAAAATCGGTCTGGAACTCTAGTTCCGTGTCGTGCTGTATTGGATGGTGGGTCACAGCTACATTTAATTACATCCCGATTCGCTCAACAGCTTCAGTTGAAGAAAAGTCCGTCTTCAGCTGCAGTTGCTGGCCTGGGAAACGCTCCTTTCGCTACTGATGGATGCACTGTGACAGTCAATCTACAATCTCAAACGTCAGAGTACTCTGCAATCATCACAGCCATCGTAGCTTTCACTATAGCAGATCGCCAGCCAAGCATCGCCCTTAATACAACTAATTGGAATGTGCCTGGAAATATTCGCCTCGCTGATCCTTGCTTTTACAAGCCGCAGCGAGTTGACTTATTAATCGGAGCTGGTCTTTTCTACGAGCTAATGTGTGTCGGGCAAATAAAACTGCTACCGGGATTGCCTCTTCTGCAGAAGACACGCTTTGGATGGATAGTTGCAGGTGGCGGTTCCCAGCAAGGCGGTACCTCTCTTTTGGCCAATCGTGTATCGTCTGATGCCCGCACTGATTCTGATGGCCGAACCGATGAGTTAATTCAACGATTTTGGGAAGTAGAACGTTTTCCAGACCCTGTTGCTAAAGCAACAAAGGAAGAGCTTGACTGCGAGGAGCATTTTGTTAAGAATTTCCAAAGGTTGCCAACAGGAGCATATTCCGTGCGACTCCCTCTCAAACTCACACTGGATCAATTGGGTGAATCTTATCAACAGGCATTTCGCAGATTTATATCGCTTGAGAGAAAGTTGCATCGTCATCCCAACCTTAAATCCCAGTATTGCGCGTTCATTCAAGAGTATATAGAGCTCGGACATATGACTCTTGTCCCTCCAGAGTCGTTACGTTTATGCAAATATTTTCTCCCTCATCATTATGTGCTGAAGGAACAAAGCACGAGCACCAAACTTCGTGTCGTGTTTGATGGTTCAGCTACCACCAGCACTGGGTGTTCGCTGAATGAAGTGTTGATGGCTGGGCCCGTCATACAACCGAAACTGTTTAACATTGTGATGCGATTTCGCACGTTCCCCGTTGCCCTTACTGGAGACATTGGTAAGATGTATCGCTGTGTTAGAGTAACGGTCCCAGATAATTCTGAAATAAGTGTCTTCAAGTTGGACACAGTTACGTATGGCACAAAACCAGCTTCCTTTCTTGCCGTTCGAGCAATGCAGCAATTGGCAGTCGACGAGCAACATTCATTTCCAATTGGTGCGAAAATTCTTCGACGCGATTTCTATGTAGATGACCTTATATCTGGCGGTGGCTCGGTCCAAGAGGCGATCGACGTATTAATTCAAACAAAGGGCATCCTATCTAAAGGTTGCTTTGAACTCAGAAAATGGTGCTCGAGTCACTCTGCAGTGCTAAAACGCATTCCTGACAAGGATAAGGACTCGTTTTTAAAATTTAGCGATGGCAGCGACATTACCAAAACCTTGGGCCTTGCGTGGGATCCTTCAACTGATAAATTAATGTTTTTCTCTCACGGCTGCCAATCAGACACTTAAACCTTGCAAGAGATCTGTTCTGTCCACCATAGCTCGTTTTTACGATCCACTAGGATTAATTGGACCAGTCATCGTTAAGGCCAAAATCTTTATGCAGCTTCTTTGGAAGGAAAACTTGGATTGGGATGAGAGTCTTCCAACTTCTCTAAATACTGCCTGGCAGGAACTTTGCCAAACTTTCAGGAATGTCCAATTATCCACCTTTCCCCGGTTGGTTTGCAATACAACGTGCGATGTAGAGGTTCACGGTTTCTGTGACGCTAGCATTGCCGCGTACGGAGCTTGCATTTATGTGGTTTCAAAGGGACATCATTCGAGTTCACGCCTATTCTGTTCTAAATCACGAGTGGCTCCACTTAAAACTCTTACGGTACCAAAACTCGAGCTTTGTGGCGCACTTTTGTTAGCCCAATTGATGCAGGAAGTAGCTGAAATGAAATTATTTACCGGTACATTCCATTGTTGGTCAGATTCATCAATATGTCTATCATGGATCCGAGATGAATCGTCGAAGTTCAACGTATTCGTTGCAAATCGAATAGCCACCATCCAGGAACTCACAGCGGGCTTCCAGTGGCATTATGTTCCAACAGCCAGTAATCCAGCTGGCATTCTCTCCAGAGGGGCCACTCCTGACGAGCTTATACAGTCAAAACTTTGGTCATGTGGTCCTGAATTTTTGACTGGTCCACAAAGGTGCTGGCCTGCGACTTGTCTTCTTGAAAAACCAATACTGGAGTTACGCAAAGGAGTGTTGCTCATCACAGATCCTACAGATGATGCCATATTAAGGCGCAAATATGTGAATTCCTTCTCTGCTATTCAACGAGTGTTTGCCTATGTGTACAAGTTCATCCATCGGGCTCTCTTTGGGATGATATAAAGAACGTGCAATCAAAGGGCGTGGTCGTTCGTTCCAGTATACTCTCATCATTATTGCCCTTTCAGGATGAATTTGGTATTCTTTGAGTTGGTGGGCGCCTCGAAAAGTCAACCCTTCCTTATGAGGCCCGTCATCCTATTATACTGCCTAGACAACATCCAGTCACCATCGCCATTGTCACTCACTTTCATGAGCGGAATCTCCATGCTGGACCACGAGCCTTGTTGGGAGCAATTCGCCTGCAATATTGGCCGATTGGTGGCCGCAAAACAGTTTCCAGCATTGTAAACAAATGCATCAGATGTTTCCGGAACAAGCCCCGCTTGGTGGAGCACGTAATGGCTAATCTTCCAAAGGAGCGATTTGTTGAATCTCGAGCGTTTGATATAACTGGTGTAGACTTTTGCGGACCATTCTTCTACAAGCCTGACACTCGAAACAAAGCTCCTATAAAATGCTACATCAGCGTATTTATTTGCTTCGCCACGAAAGCCATTCATTTGGAGTTGGTCAAGGATCTATCTACGTGTGCATTTCTCAATGCTCTAAAGCGCTTTATATGCACTCGTGGCAAGCCACGTCAGATTTGGTCTGACAATGCCACCAACTTTGTCGGCGCCAAAAACGAGCTGTTGGAGCTAAAAAATCTCTTCATCAGTAGCTGTCATCAAGAGGCTGTGCTCCAGTTTTGTTTGGCGGACACAATTGACTGGCGCTTCATCCCACCGCGCTCCCCTCACTTTGGTGGCCTTTGGGAGGCGGCGGTAAAAACTGCAAAACATCACTTCTATCGGGTTGTGGGGTCAACTGTTCTGGGATTCGAAGAGCTTCGTACCCTTGTGTGCCACATAACGGCAGTCATTAATTCTAGACCACTGCTTCCCATTTCAGAAGATCCAGAAGACCTTGATGTTCTTACCCCAGCTCATTTTTTGGTTGGTGGCCCACAAGCCTCGTTTACAGAACCAGATGTGACACGGCTCAATTTTAATCGTCTAGATAGCTGGCAGCGAGTGTCCTACATGCACCAAGTCTTTTGGTCTCGCTGGCGAGAAGAATATTTAAATCTTCTGCAACAGCGTTCAAAATGGCGGACTCCCAGGCCAGGTGTGGCTCTCAATGACATCGTTCTTGTCAAAGACGAGAACTTACCTCCTTTGAAATGGCCACTAGCTAGAGTGGTTGAATTGGTCAAAGGAACTGATGACATCGCACGCGTTGTAGTTCTCAAGACAGCTAATGGAATCATAAAGCGAGCAACTAATAAGCTGTGTCTGCTTCCCCTTAACGATCCTGTTGAAGCTCAATCGTTCAACGGGGGGAGTATGTTCGGCTCAGCATCTAAAAATTAAACTTGTATTATGTTAGCATAACATTTCAGTTATATATTGCCCTGCGAGGCAAGCAATGTCACTTGTTTGGCGCTTCTCGCATGTCATAAAATAACTCAATATCTTTTGCTGTTAACTATCTAGCGCTTATCGCTTTCGTAGTTTCCTTTATCGCGCTCTTTTACCTTTTGCACTTTGTCTTAAGCGGCTAGCGCATCAATGCTAGCGACGCCGCAATCCATTCTTGTTTCGTATATTCGTTATATCGGATCTCTTATCGATCGCTTCGCTAAAAATTGTACATTTTTGCATATTGTCAATACGTTTGCTATAAGCATAAATAAATCAAACCGTTGCATGAACTTATAAGAAAGGGTGTAGTTTTAATAACATCCTTAATTTCTCGCTACTAAGTGCTAATAAAAAAGCTTGTTAGCCCAACGGTTCCTTTAGCAGCTATATGATATAGTGGTCCGATTTTAATATGATTTTGCAAATATATGAGGAGCATCGAACAACTTATAATTGCCGACTTTGGTCAAGATATCTTGATAAAAAAATATTTTTCATACAAAATCTTAATTTTCGACCGATCGTTCCTATGGCAGCTATTTGATATAGTGGTCCGATCTTAATAGGATTTTGCATGTATATGAGGAGCATAGTAAATAAATGCCGAGTTTCGGCAATATATCTTGATAAACAAAAATGTTTTTCATACAAAATCTTAATTTTCGGCCGATCGTTCCAATGACAGCAATATGATATAGTGTTCCGATCTTAATAGGATTTTGCATATATATGAGGAGCATAGTAAAACTACTATATGCCGATTTTGGTCAAAATATCTTGATAAAAAGAATGTTTTTCATTCAACAACTAAATTTTTGGCCGATCGTTCCTATGGCAGCTATTTCATATATAGTGGTCTGATCTTAATAGGATTTTGCATATATATGAGAAGCATAGTAAAACTAAAAAATGCCGATGTTAGTCAATATATCTGGATAAAAAAAAATGTTTTTCATACAACTTAATTTTCGACAGATCGTTCCCATGGCAGCTATATGATATGGTGGTCCAATCTTAACAGGATTTTGCGAATATATGAGGAGCATAGAACAACTTATAATTGCCGACTTTGGTCAAGATATCTTGATAAAAAAATATTTTTCATACAAAATCTTAATTTTCGACCGATCGTTCCTATGGTAGCTATTTGATATGGTGGCCCGATCTTAATAGGATTTTGCAAATATATGAGGAGCATAGTAAAACTAACTGTTGGCGAGGTTAGTCAAGATATCTTGAAAAAAATATGTTTTTCATACAACAACTTAATTTATGACCGATCGTTCCTATGGCAGCTATATGATATAGTGGTCCGATCTTAATAAGATTTTGCAAATATATCAGGAGCATAGAAAAACTAATATATGCAAAATTTGGTCAAAAAAATCTTGATAAAAAAAATGTATTTCATACAACAACTTAATTTTCGGCCGATCGTTTCAATGACAGCAATATGATAGTGGTCCGATCTTAATATGATTTTGCATATATATGAGGAGCATAGTAAAACTAATTATTGGCGAGTTCGGTCAAGATATCTTGAAAAATAAAATTATTTTTCAAACAACAACTAAATTTTCGGCCAATCGTTCCAATGGCAGCTATTTGATATAGTGGCCCGATCTTAATAGGATTTTGCAAATATATGAGGAGCATAGTAAAACTAACTGTTGGCGAGGTTAGTCAAGATATCTTGAAAAAAATATGTTTTTCATACAACAACTTAATTTATGACCGATCGTTCCTATGGCAGCTATATGATATAGTGGTCCGATCTTAATAAGATTTTGCAAATATATCAGGAGCATAGAAAAACTAATATATGCAAAATTTGGTCAAAAAAATCTTGATAAAAAAAATGTATTTCATACAACAACTTAATTTTCGGCCGATCGTTCAAATGACAGCTATATGATATGGTGGTCCGATCTTAATTGGATTTTGCATATATATAAGGAGCATGGTAAAACTAATAAATGCCGAGGTTAGTCAAGATATCTTGATAAAAAAAAATGTTTTTCATACAACAACTTTATTTTTGACCGATCGTTTCAATGGCAGCTATATGATATAGTGGTCCGATCTTAATAGGATTTTGCACATATATGGGGAGCATAGAAAAATAATAAATGCCAAGTTTGGTCAAGATATCTTGATAAAAAAAACATGTTTTTCATACTACACCTTAATTTTCGACCGATCGTTCCTATGGCAGCTATATGATATAGTGGTCCGATCTTAATCGGATTTTGCTTATATATGAGGAGCATAGGAAATAAATGCCGAGTTTCGGCAATATATCTTGATAAAAAAAATGTTATTCGTGCAACAACTTAATTTTCGACCGATCGTCCCTTTGGCAGCTATATGATATAGTGGTCCGATCTTATTATGATTTTGCAAATATATGAGGAGCATCGAACAACTTATAATTGCCGACTTTGGTCAAGATATCTTGATAAAAATGTTTTTCATACAACTTAATTTTTGACCGATCGTTCCTATGGCAGCTATATGATATAGTGGTCCGATCTTAATAGGATTTTGCAAATATATGAGGAGCATAGAAAAACTAATATAAGCTGAATTTGGTCAAGATATCTTGAAAAATAAAAGTATTTTTCATACAACAACTTTATTTTCGGCTGATCGTTCCTATGGCAGCTATATGAAATAGTGGTCCGATCTTAATAGGATTTCGCATAAACATATGTAAGGAGCATAGTAAAACTAATTATTGTCGAGTGTGGTCAAGATATCTTGAAAAATAATATTATTTTTCATACAACAACTACATTTTCGGCCGATCGTTCCTATGGCAGCTATATGATATAGTGGCCCGATCTTAATTAGATTTTGCATATATATAAGGAGCATGGTTAAACTAATAATTGCCGAGGTTAGTCAAGATATCTTGATAAAAAAAAATGTTTTTCATACAACAAATTAATTTTTGACCGATCGCTCCTATGGCAGCTATATGATATAGTGGTCCGATCTTAATAGGATTTTGCATATATATGGGGAGCATAGAAAAATAATAAATGCCAAGTTTGGTCAAGATATCTTGATAAAAAAAACATGTTTTTCATACTACACCTTAATTTTCGACCGATCGTTCCTATGGCAGCTATATGATATAGTGGTCCGATCTTAATCGGATTTTGCTTATATATGAGGAGCATAGGAAATAAATGCCGAGTTTCGGCAATATATCTTGATAAAAAAAATGTTTTTCGTGCAACAACTTAATATTCGACCGATCGTCCCTTTGGCAGCTATATGATATAGTGGTCCGATCTTATTATGATTTTGCAAATATATGAGGAGCATCGAACAACTTATAATTGCCGACTTTGGTCAAGATATCTTGATAAAAATGTTTTTCATACAACTTAATTTTTGACCGATCGTTCCTATGGCAGCTATATGATATAGTGGTCCGATCTTAATAGGATTTTGCAAATATATGAGGAGCATAGAAAAACTAATATAAGCTGAATTTGGTCAAGATATCTTGAAAAATAAAAGTATTTTTCATACAACAACTTTATTTTCGGCTGATCGTTCCTATGGCAGCTATATGAAATAGTGGTCCGATCTTAATGGGATTCGCATAAACATATGTAAGGAGCATAGTAAAACTAATTATTGTCGAGTGTGGTCAAGATATCTTGAAAAATAATATTATTTTTCATAAAACAACTACATTTTCGGCCGATCGTTCCTATGGCAGCTATATGATATAGTGGCCCGATCTTAATTAGATTTTGCATACATATAAGGAGCATGGTTAAACTAATAATTGCCGAGGTTAGTCAAGATATCTTGATAAAAAAAAATGTTTTTCATACAACAAATTAATTTTTGACCGATCGCTCCTATGGCAGCTATATGATATAGTGGTCCGATCTTAATATGATTTTGCAAATATATGAGGAGCATAGAACAACTTATAATTGCCGACTTTGGTCAAGATATCTTGATAAAAAAAATATTTTTCATACAACAACTTAATTTTCGACCGATCGTTCCAATGGCAGCTATTTCATATATAGTGGTCTGATCTTAATAGCATTTTGCATATATATGAGAATCATAGTAAAACTAATAAATGCCGAGGTTAGTCAATATATCTTGTTTTTCATACAACAACTTAATTTTTGACTGATCGTTCCTATGGCAGCTATATAAGATAGTGGTCCGATCTTAATAGGATTTTGCATATATATGAGAAGCATAGTAAAACTAATAAATGCCGAGGTTAGTCAATATATCTTGATAACAAAAATGTTTTTCATACAACAACTTAATTTTTGACCGATCGTTCCTATGGCAGCTTTATGATATAGTGGTCCGATCTTAATAGGATTTTGCATATATATGAGGACCATAGTCAAGAAATGCCGAGATTCGGCAATATATCTCGATAAACAAAAATGTTTTTCATGCAACAACTTAATTTTCGACCGATCGTTCCTTTGGCAGCTATATGATATAGTGGTCCGATCTTAATATGATTTTGCAAATATATGAGGAGCATAGAACAACTTATAATTGCCGACTTTGGTCAAGATATCTTGATAAAAATGTTTTTCATACAACTTAATTTTCGACCGATCGTTTCTATGGCAGCTATATGATATAGTGGTCCGATCTTAATATGATTTTGCAAATATATGAGGAGCATAGAACAACTTATAATTGCCGACTTTGGTCAAGATATCTTGATACAAAAACATTTTTTTCATACAACACCTTAATTTTCGGCCAATCGTTCCTATAACAGCAAAATGATACAGTGGTCCGATCTTAATTAGATTTTGCATATATCTGGGGAGCATAGAAAAATAATAAATGCCAAGTTTGGTCAAGATATCTTGATAAAAAAAACATGTTTTTCATACTACACCTTAATTTTCGACCGATCGTTCCTATGGCAGCTATATAATATAGTGGTCCGATCTTATTAAGATTTTGCAAATATATGAGGAGCATCGAACAACTAATGATTGCCGACTTTGGTCAAGATATCTTGATAAAAATGTTTTTCATACAACTTAATTTTCGACCGATCGTTTCTATGGCAGCTATATGATATAGTGGTCCGATCTTAATGACATTTTGCTTATATATGAGGAGCATAGTAAAACTAATTATTGGCGAGATTGGTCAAGATATCTGGAAAAACAAAATTATTTTTTTTACAACAACTTAGTTTTCGACCGATCGTTCCTATGTCAGCTATATGATATAGTGGCCGGTCTTAATAGGATTTTGCAAATATATGAGTAGCATAGAAAAACTAATATATGCCGAATTTGGTCAAAATATCTTGAAAAAAAATTATTTTCATACAACAACTTAATTTTCGACCGATCGTTCCTTTGGCAGCTATATGATACAGTGGTCCGATCTTAATATGATTTTGCAAATATATGAGGAGCATAGTAAAACTAATAAATGCCGAGGTTGGTCAAGATATCTTGATAACAAAAATGTTTTTCATACAACAACTTAATTTTTAACCGATCGTTCCTATGGTAGCTATATGATATAGTGGCCCGATCTTAATAGGATTTTGCAAATATATGAGGAGCATAGTAAAATTAATATATGCCGAAGTTGGTCAAAATATCTTGATAAAAAAACATTTATTTTCATACAACAACTTAATTTTTGACTGATCGTTCCTATGGCAGCTATATAAGATAGTGGTCCGATCTTAATAGGATTTTGCATATATATGAGAAGCATAGTAAAACTAATAAATGCCGAGGTTAGTCAATATATCTTGATAACAAAAATGTTTTTCATACAACAACTTAATTTTTGACCGATCGTTCCTATGGCAGCTTTATGATATAGTGGTCCGATCTTAATAGGATTTTGCATATATATGAGGACCATAGTCAAGAAATGCCGAGATTCGGCAATATATCTCGATAAACAAAAATGTTTTTCATGCAACAACTTAATTTTCGACCGATCGTTCCTTTGGCAGCTATATGATATAGTGGTCCGATCTTAATATGATTTTGCAAATATATGAGGAGCATAGAACAACTTATAATTGCCGACTTTGGTCAAGATATCTTGATAAAAATGTTTTTCATACAACTTAATTTTCGACCGATCGTTTCTATGGCAGCTATATGATATAGTGGTCCGATCTTAATATGATTTTGCAAATATATGAGGAGCATAGAACAACTTATAATTGCCGACTTTGGTCAAGATATCTTGATACAAAAACATTTTTTCATACAACACCTTAATTTTCGGCCAATCGTTCCTATAACAGCAAAATGATACAGTGGTCCAATCTTAATTAGATTTTGCATATATCTGGGGAGCATAGAAAAATAATAAATGCCAAGTTTGGTCAAGATATCTTGATAAAAAAAACATGTTTTTCATACTACACCTTAATTTTCGACCGATCGTTCCTATGGCAGCTATATAATATAGTGGTCCGATCTTATTACGATTTTGCAAATATATGAGGAGCATCGAACAACTAATAATTGCCGACTTTGGTCAAGATATCTTGATAAAAATGTTTTTCATACAACTTAATTTTCGACCGATCGTTTCTATGGCAGCTATATGATATAGTGGTCCGATCTTAATGACATTTTGCTTATATATGAGGAGCATAGTAAAACTAATTATTGGCGAGATTGGTCAAGATATCTGGAAAAATAAAAAATTATTTTTTTACAACAACTTAGTTTTCGACCGATCGTTCCTATGTCAGCTATATGATATAGTGGCCGGTCTTAATAGGATTTTGCAAATATATGAGTAGCATAGAAAAACTAATATATGCCGAATTTGGTCAAAATATCTTGAAAAAAAATTATTTTCATACAACAACTTAATTTTCGACCGATCGTTCCTTTGGCAGCTATATGATACAGTGGTCCGATCTTAATATGATTTTGCAAATATATGAGGAGCATAGTAAAACTAATAAATGCCGAGGTTGGTCAAGATATCTTGATAACAAAAATGTTTTTCATACAACAACTTAATTTTTAACCGATCGTTCCTATGGTAGCTATATGATATAGTGGCCCGATCTTAATAGGATTTTGCAAATATATGAGGAGCATAGTAAAATTAATATATGCCGAAGTTGGTCAAAATATCTTGATAAAAAAACATTTATTTTCATACAACAACTTAGTTTTCGGCCGATCGTTCAAATGACAGCTATATGATATGGTGGTCCGATCTTAATAGGATTTTGCAAATATATGAGTAGCATAGAAAAACTAATATATGCCGAATTTGGTCAAAATATCTTGAAAAAAAATGATTTTCATACAACAACTTAATTTTCGACCGATCGTTCCTTTGGCAGCTATATGATACAGGCTAGTCAAGATCTTAATATGATTTTGCAAATATATGAGGAGCATAGAACAACTTATAATTGCCGACTTCGGTCAAGATATGTTGATAAAAAAAATATTCTTCATATAACAACTTAATTTTCGACCGATCGTTGCAATGGCAGCTATTTCATATTTAGTGGTCCGATCTCAATAGGATTTTGTATATATATGAGAAGCATAGTAAAACTAATAAATGCCGAGGTTAGCCAATATATCTTGATAATAAAAAAAAATGTTTTTCATACAACAACTTAACTTTCGGCCGATCGTTCCAATGACAGCAATATGATAGTGGTCCGATCTTAATAGGATTTTGCATGTATATGAGGAGCATAGTAAAACTAATTATTGGCGACTTCGGTCAAGATATCTTGAAAAATAAAATTATTTTTCATACAACAACTTCATTTTCGGCCGATCGTTCCTATGGCAGCTATATGATATAGTGGTCCGATCTTAATAGGATTTCGCATATACATATGTGAGGAGCATAGTAAAACTAATTATTGTCGAGTGTGGTCAAGATATCTTGAAAAATAAAATTATTTTTCATACAACAACTAAATTTTCGGCCGATCGTTCCTATGGCAGCTATATGATATAGTGGCCCGATCTTAATAGGATTTTGCAAATATATGAGGAGCATAGAAAAACTAATATATGCCGAATTTGGTCAAAATATCTTGATAAAAAAAATGTTTTTCATACAACAACTTAATTTTCGGCCGATCGTTCAAATGACAGCTATATGATATGGTGGTCCGATCTTAATTGAATTTTGCATATATATAAGGAGCATGGTAAAACTAATAAATGCCGAGGTTAGTCAAGATATCTTGGAAAAAAAAAATGTTTTTCATACAACAAATTAATTTTTGACCGATCGCTCTTATGGCAGCTATATGATATAGTGGTGCGATCTTAATAGGATTTTGCATATATATGGGGAGCATAGAAAAATAATAAATGCCAAGTTTGGTCAAGATATCTTGATAAAAAAACATGTTTTTCATACTACACCTTAATTTTCGACCGATCGTTCCTATGGCAGCTATATGATATAGTGGTCCGATCTTAATCGGATTTTGCCTATATATGAGGAGCATAGGAAATAAATGCCGAGTTTCGGCAATATATCTTGATAAAAAAAATGTTTTTCATACAACAAATTAATTTTTGACCGATCGCTCTTATGGCAGCTATATGATATAGTGGTGCGATCTTAATAGGATTTTGCATATATATGGGGAGCATAGAAAAATAATAAATGCCAAGTTTGGTCAAGATATCTTGATAAAAAAACATGTTTTTCATACTACACCTTAATTTTCGACCGATCGTTCCTATGGCAGCTATATGATATAGTGGTCCGATCTTAATCGGATTTTGCCTATATATGAGGAGCATAGGAAATAAATGCCGAGTTTCGGCAATATATCTTGATAAAAAAAATGTTTTTCATGCAACAACTTAATTTTCGACCGATCGTCCCTTTGGCAGCTATATGATATAGAGGTCCGATCTTATTATGATTTTGGAAATATATGAGGAGCATCGAACAACTTATAATTGCCGACTTTGGTCAAGATATGTTGATAAAAAAAATATTCTTCATAAAACAACTTAATTTTCGACTGATCGTTGCAATGGCAGCTATTTCATATTTAGTGGTCCGATCTTAATAGGATTTTGCATATATTTGAGAAGCATAGTAAAACTAATATATGCCGAATTTGGTCAAAATATCTTGATAAAAAAAATGTTTTTCATACAACAACTTAATTTTCGGCCGATCGTTCCTATGGTAGCTATATGATATAGTGGCCCGATCTTAATAGGATTTTGCAAATATATGAGGAGCATAGAAAAACTAATATATGCCGAATTTGGTCAAAATATCTTGATAAAAAAAATGTTTTTCATACAACAACTTAATTTTCGGCCGATCGTTCCTATGGCAGCTATATGATATATTGACCCGATCTTAATAGGATTTTGCAAATATAAGAGGAGCATAGAAAAACTAATATATGCCGAATTTGGTCAAACCTATCTTGATAAAAAAATGTTTTTCATACAACAACTTAACTTTCGGCCGATCGTTCTAATGACAGCAATATGATAGTGGTCCGATCTTAATAGGATTTTGCATATATATGAGGAGCATAGAAAAATAAAATAAATGCCAAGTTTGGTCAAGATATCTTGATAAAAAAACATGTTTTTCATACTACACCTTAATTTTCGACCAATCGACCCTATGACAGCTATATGATATAGTGGTCCGATCTTATTATGATTTTGCAAATATATGAAGGGCATAGAACAACTTATAATTGCCGACTTTGGTCAAGATATCTTGAAAAAAATGTTTTTCATACAACTTAATTTTTGACCGATCGTTTCTATTGCAGCTATATGATATAGTGGTCCGATCTTAATAGGATTTCGCATATACATATGTGAGGAGCATAGTAAAACTAATTATTGTCGAGTGTGGTCAAGATATCTTGAAAAATAAAATTATTTTTCATACAACAACTAAATTTTCGGCTGATCGTTCCTATGGCAGCTATATGATATAGTGGCCCGATCTTAATAGGATTTTGCAAATATATGAGGAGCATAGAAAAACTAATATATGCCGAATTTGGTCAAGATATCTTGAAAAATAAAATTATTTTTCATACAACAACTTCATTTTCGGCCGATCGTTCCTATGGCAGCTATATGATATAGTGGTCCGATCTTAATAGGATTTCGCATATACATAAGTATGTGAGGAGCATAGTAAAACTAATTATTGTCGAGTGTGGTCAAGATATCTTAAAAAATAAAATTATTTTTCATACAACAACTAAATTTTCGGCCGATCGTTCCTATGGCAGCTATATGATATAGTGGCCCGATCTTAATAGAATTTTGCAAATATATGAGGAGCATAGAAAAATAATAAATGCCAAGTTTGGTCAAGATATCTTCATAAAAAACATGTTTTTCATACTACACCTTAATTTTCGACCGATCGTTCCTATGGCAGCTATATGATATAGTGGTCCGATCTTAGACGGATTTTGCTTATATATGAGGAGCATTGGAAATAAATGCAGAGTTTCGGCAATATATCTTGATAAAAAAAATGTTTTTCTTGCAACAACTTAATTTTCGACCGATCGTCCCTGTGGCAGCTATATGATATAGTGGTCCGATCTTATTATGATTTTGCAAATATATGAGGAGCATCGAACAACTTATAATTGCCGACTTTGGTCAAGATATCTTGATAAAAATGTTTTTCATACAACTTAATTTTTGACCGATCGTTTCTATGGCAGCTATATGATATAGTGGTCCGATCTTAATGACATTTTGCTTATATATGAGGAGCATAGTAAAACTAGTTATTGGCGAGTTTGGTCAAGATATCTTGAAAAATAAAATTATTTATCTTACAACAACTTAATTTTCGGCCGATCGTTCAAATGACAGTTATATGATATGGTGGTTTGATCTTAATTGGATTTTGCGTATATATGAGCAGCATAGCAAAACTAGTTAATAAGAATTTTCAAATATATGAGGAGCATAGACCAACTAATATATGCCGAATTTGATCAAAACATCTCGAAAAAAATGTTTTCCATTCAACAACTTAACTTTCGACCGATCGTTCCTATGGCAGCTATAGATATAGTGGTCCAATCTTAATAGGATTTAGCATATATATGAGAAGCATAGTAAAACTAATAAATGACGAGGTAACTCAAGATATATCGACAAAAAAAAATGTTTTTCATACAACAACTTAATTTTTGACCGATCGTTCCTATGGTAGCTATATGATATAGTTATCCGATCTTAATAAGATTTTGCATATCGATCGATCCAATGACAGCAATATGATATAGTGGTCCGATCTTAATAGGATTTTGTATATATATGAGGAGCATAGTAAAACTAAAAAATGCCGAGGCTGGTCAAGATATCTCGATAAAAAAAATGTTTTTCATACAACAACTTAATTTTTGACCGATCGTTCCTATAGTAGCTATATGATATAGTGGCCCGATCTTAATAGGATTTTGCACATATATGAGTAGCATAGAAAAACTAATATATGCCGAATTTGTTCAAAATATCTTGAAAAAAAAAAATAATTTTCATACAACAACTTACTTTTAGACCGATCGTTCCTTTGGCAGCTATATGATACAGTGGTCCGATCTTAATATGATTTTGCAAATATATGAGGAGCATAGAAAAATAATAAATGCCAAGTTTGGTCAAGATATCTTCATAAAAAACATGTTTTTCATAATACACCTTAATTTTCGACCGATCGTTCCTATGGCAGCTATATGATATAGTGGTCCGATCTTAATCGGATTTTGCTTATATATGAGGAGCATAGGAAATAAATGCCGAGTTTCGGCAATATATCTTGTTAAAAAAAATGTTTTTCATGCAACAACTTAATTTTCGACCGATCGTGCCTTTGGCAGCTATATGATATAGTGGTCTGATCTTATTATGATTTTGCATATATATGAGAAGCATAGTAAAACTAATAAATGACGAGGTAACTCAAGATATATCGACAAAAAAAAATGTTTTTCATACAACAACTTAATTTTTGACCGTTCGTTCCTATGGTAGCTATATGATATAGTTATCCGATCTTAATAAGATTTTGCATATCGATCGATCCAATGACAGCAATATGATATAGTGGTCCGATCTTAATAGGATTTTGTATATATATGAGGAGCATAGTAAAACTAAAAAATGGCGAGGCTAGTCAAGATATCTCGATAAAAAAAAATGTTTTTCATACAACAATTTAATTTTTGACCAATCGTCCCTATGGCAGTTATATGATATGGTAGTCCGATCTTTATTGGATTTTGCATATATACGAAAGGCATAGTTAAACTAATTATTGGCGAGATTGGTCAAGATATTTGGAAAAATAAAATTATTTTTCTAACAACAACTTAGTTTTCGACCGATCGTTCCTATGTCAGCTATGTGATTCCGATCTTAATAGGAATTTGCAAATATATGAGAAGCATAGTAAAACTAATAAATGCCGAGGCTTGTCAAGATATCTTGATAACAAAAATGTTTTTCATACAACAACTTAATTTTTGACCGATCGTTCCTATGGTAGCTATATGATATAGCGGCCCGATCTTAATAGGATTTTGCAAATATATGATTAGCATAGTAAAACTAATATATGCCGAAATTGGTCAAAATATTTTGATAAAAAAAATGATTTTCATACAACAACTTAATTTTCGGCCGATCGCTCAAATGACAGCTATATGATATGGTGGTCCGATCTTAATAGGATTTTGCAAATATATGAGGAGCATAGAAAAACTAATATATGCCGAATTTGGTCAAGATATCTTGTTAAAAAAAATGTTTTTCATGCAACAACTTAATTTTCGACCGATCGTGCCTTTGGCAGCTATATGATATAGTGGTCTGATCTTATTATGATTTTGCATATATATGAGAAGCATAGTAAAACTAATAAATGACGAGGTAACTCAAGATATATCGACAAAAAAAAATGTTTTTCATACAACAACTTAATTTTTGACCGATCGTTCCTATGGTAGCTATATGATATAGTTATCCGATCTTAATAAGATTTTGCATTTCGATCGATCCAATGACAGCAATATGATATAGTGGTCCGATCTTAATAGGATTTTGTATATATATGAGGAGCATAGTAAAACTAAAAAATGGCGAGGCTAGTCAAGATATCTCGATAAAAAAAAATGTTTTTCATACAACAATTTAATTTTTGACCAATCGTCCCTATGGCAGTTATATGATATGGTAGTCCGATCTTTATTGGATTTTGCATATATACGAAAGGCATAGTTAAACTAATTATTGGCGAGATTGGTCAAGATATCTGGAAAAATAAAATTATTTTTCTTACAACAACTTAGTTTTCGACCGATCGTTCAGCTATGTAATTCAGATCTTAATAGGAATTTGCAAATATATGAGAAGCATAGTAAAACTAATAAATGCCGAGGCTTGTCAAGATATCTTGATAACAAAAATGTTTTTCATACAACAACTTAATTTTTGACCGATCGTTCCTATGGTAGCTATATGATATAGGGGCCCGATCTTAATAGGGTTTTGCATATATATGATTAGCATAGTAAAACTAATATATGCCGAAATTGGTCAAAATATTTTGATAAAAAAATGATTTTCATACAACAACTTAATTTTCGGCCGATCGTTCAAATGACATGATATGGTGGTCCGATCTTAATAGGATTTTGCAAATATATGAGGAGCATAGAAAAACTAATATATGCCGAATTTGGTCAAGATATCTTGATAACAAAAATGTTTTTCATACAACAACTTAATTTTTGACCGATCGTTCCTATGGTAGCTATATGATATAGTGGCCCGATCTTAATAGGATTTTGCAAATATATGAGGAGCATAGAAAAACTAATATATGCCGAATTTGGTCAAAATATCTTGATAAAAAAAATGATTTTCATACAACAACTTAATTTTCGACCGATCGTTCCTTTGGCAGCTATATGATACAGTGGTCCGATCTTAATATGATTTTGCAAATATATAAGGAGCATAGAACAACTTATAATTGCCGACTTTGGTCAAGATATGTTGATAAAAAAAATATTCTTCATATAACAACTTAATTTTCGACCGATCGTTGCAATGGCAGCTATTTCATATTTAGTGGTCCGATCTTAATAGGATTTTGCAAATATATGAGGAGCATAGTAAAACTAATTAAAGGCGAAGTTAGTCAAGATATCTTGAAAAAAAAAAATGTTTTTCATGCAACAACTTAATTTTCGGCCGATCGTTCCTATGGCAGCTATATGATATAGTGGCCCGATCTTAATAGGATTTTGCAAATAAATGAGGAGCATAGTAAAACTAATTATTGTCGAGTGTGGTCAAGATATCTTGAAAAATAAAATTATTTTTCATACAACAACTTAATTTTCGGCCGATCGTTCCTATGGCAGCTATATGATATAGTGGTCCGATCTCAATAAGATTTTGCAAATATATGAGGAGCATAGAAAAACTTATATATGTCGAATTTGGTCAAACCTATCTTGATAAACAAATGTTTTTCATACAGCAACTTATCTTTCGGCCGATCTTTCCAATGACAGCAATATGATATAGTGCTCCGATCTTAATAGGATTTTGCATATATATGAGGAGCATAGTAAAACTAATTATAGGCGAAGTTAGTCAAGATATCTTGAAAAAAAAATGTTTTTCATGCAACAACTTAATTTATGACCGTTCGTTCCTATGGCAGCTATATGATATAGTGGTCCGATCATAAAAGGATCTTGCAAATATATAAGGAGCATAGTAAAACTAATTATTGGCGAGTTCGGTCAAGATATCTTGAAAAATAAAATTATTTTTCATACAACAACTTAATTTTCGACCGATCGTTCCTATGGCAGCTATATGATATAGTGGTCCGATCTTAATAGGATTTCGCATATATGTGGGGAGCATAGTGAAACTAATTATTGTCGAGTGTCGTCAAGATATCTTGAAAAATAAAATTATTTTTCATACAACAACTTAATTTTCGGCCGATTGTTCCTATGGCAGCTATATGATATAGTGGCCCGATGTTAATAGGATTTTGCAAATATATGAGGAGCATAGTAAAACTAATTATTGTCGAGTGTGTGGTCAAGATATTTTGAAGAATTAAATTATTTTTCATACAACAACTTAATTTTCGGCCGATCGTTCCTATGGCAGCTATATGATATAGTGGTCCGATCTTAATCGGATTTTGCAAATATATGAGGAGCATAGAAAAACTAATATATGCCGTATTTGGACAGACCTATCTTGATAAAAAAAATGTTTTTCATAGAACAACTTAACTTTCGGCCGATCGTTCCAATGACAGCAATATGATAGTGGTCCGATCTTAATAGGATTTTGCATATATATGAGGAGCATAGTAAAACTAATTATTGTCGAGTGTGGTCAAGATATCTTGAAAAATAAAATTATTTTACATACAACAACTTAATTTTCGGCCGATCGTTCCTATGGCAGCTGTATGATATAGAGGTCCGATCTTAATCGGATTTTGCAAATATATGAGGAGCATAGAAAAATTAATATATGCCGAATTTGGTCAAACCTATCTTGATAAAAAAAATGTTTTTCATACAACAACTTAACTTTCGGCCGATCGTTCCAATAACAGCAATATGATAGTGGTCCGATCTTAGTAGGATTTTGCATATATATGAGGAGCATAGTAAAACTAATTATTGGCGAGTTCGGTCAAGATATCTTGAAAAATAAAATTATTTTTCATACAACAACTTAACTTTCGGCCGATCGTTCCAATAACAGCAATATGATAGTGGTCCGATCTTAGTAGGATTTTGCATATATATGAGGAGCATAGTAAAACTAATTATTGGCGAGTTCGGTCAAGATATCTTGAAAAATAAAATTATTTTTCATACAACAACTTAATTTTTGACCGATCGTTCCTATGTCAGCTATGTGATATAGTGGCCCGATCTTAATATGAATTTGCAAACATATGAGAAACATAGTAAAACTAATAAATGCCGAGGTTTGTCAAGATATCTTGATAACAAAAATGTTTTTCATACAACAACTTAATTTTTGACCGATCGTTCCTATGGCAGCTATATGATATGGTGGTCCGATCTTAATAGGATTTCTCATGTATATGAGGAGCATAGTAAATAAATGCCGAATTTCGGCAATATACCTTGATGAACAAAAATGTTTTTTATACAACAACTTAATTTTCGGCCGATCGTTCCTATGGCAGCTATATGATATATTGGCCCGATCTTAATAGGATATTGCAAATATATGAGGAGCATAGAAAAACTAATATATGCCGAATTTGGTCAAAATATCTTGATAAAAAAAATGATTTTCATACAACAACTTAATTTTCGGTCAAATGACAGCTATATGATATGGTGGTCCGATCTTAATAGGATTTTGCATATATATGGGGAGCATAGAAATATAATAAATGCCAAGTTTGGTCAAGATATCTTGATAAAAAAACATGTTTTTCATACTACACCTTAATTTTCGACCGATCGTTCCTATGGCAGCTATATGATATAGTGGTCCGATCTTAATCGGATTTTGCTTATATATGAGGAGCATAGGAAATAAATGCAGAGTTTCGGCAATATATCTTGATAAACAAAAATGTTCTTCATTCAACAACTTAATTTGCGACCGATTGTTCTTATGGCAGCTATATGATATAGTGGTCTGATCTTATTATGATTTTGCAAATATATGAGGAGCATAGAACAACTTATAATTGCCGACTTTGGTCAAGATATCTTGAAAAAAATGTTTTTCATACAACTTAATTTTTGACCGATCGTTTCTATGGCTGCTATATGATATAGTGGTCCGATCTTAATAGGATTTTGCATATATATGAGAAGCATAGTAAATAAATACCGAGTTTCGGCAATATATCTCGATAAACAAAAATGTTTTTCATACAACAACTTAATTTTCGGCCAATCGTTCCAATGGCAGCTATTTGATATAGTGGCCCGATCTTAAGAGGATTTTGCAAATATATGAGGAGCATAGTAAAACTAATTAAAGGCGAAGTTAGTCAAGATATCTTGAAAAAAAATGTTTTTCATGCAACAACTTAATTTTCGGCCGATCGTTCCTATGGCAGCTATATGATATAGTGGCCCGATCTTAATAGGATTTTGCAAATATATGAGGAGCATAGTAAAACTAATTATTGTCGAGTGTGGTCAAGATATCTTGAAAAATAAAATTATTTTTCATACAACAACTTAATTTTCGGCCGATCGTTCCTATGGCAGCTATATGATATAGTGGTCCGATCTCAATAAGATTTTGCAAATATATGAGGAGCATAGAAAAACTAATATATGTCGAATTTGGTCAAACCTATCTTGATAAACAAATGTTTTTCATACAGCAACTTATCTTTCGGCCGATCGTTCCAATGACAGCAATATGATATAGTGGTCCGATCTTAATAGGATTTTGCATATATATGAGGAGCATAGTAAAACTAATTATAGGCGAAGTTAGTCAAGATATCTTGAAAAAAAAATGTTTTTCATGCAACAACTTAATTTATGACCGTTCGTTCCTATGGCAGCTATATGATATAGTGGTCCGATCTTAAAAGGATATTGCAAATATATAAGGAGCATAGTAAAACTAATTATTGGCGAGTTCGGTCAAGATATCTTGAAAAATAACATTATTTTTCATACAACAACCTAATTTTCGACCGATCGTTCCTATGGCAGCTATATGATATAGTGGTCCGATCTTAATCGGATTTTGCAAATATATGAGGAGCATAGAAAAACTAATATATGCCGTATTTGGACAGACCTATCTTGATAAAAAAAATGTTTTTCATAGAACAACTTAACTTTCGGCCGATCGTTCCAATGACAGCAATATGATAGTGGTCCGATCTTAATAGGATTTTGCATATATATGAGGAGCATAGTAAAACTAATTATTGTCGAGTGTGGTCAAGATATCTTGAAAAATAAAATTATTTTACATACAACAACTTAATTTTCGGCCGATCGTTCCTATGGCAACTGTATGATATAGAGGTCCGATCTTAATCGGATTTTGCAAATATATGAGGAGCATAGAAAAATTAATATATGCCGAATTTTGTCAAACCTATCTTGATAAAAAAAATGTTTTTCATACAACAACTTAACTTTCGGCCGATCGTTCCAATAACAGCAATATGATAGTGGTCCGATCTTAGTAGGATTTTGAATATATATGAGGAGCATAGTAAAACTAATTATTGGCTAGTTCGGTCAAGATATCTTGAAAAATAAAATTATTTTTCATACAACAACTTAATTTTTGACCAATCGTTCCTATGGCAGTTATATGATATGGTGGTCCGATCTTTATTGGATTTTGAATATATATACGAAAGGCATAGTAAAACTAATTATTGGCGAGATTGGTCAAGATATCTGGAAAAATAAAATTATTTTTCTTACAACAACTTAGTTTTCGACCGATCGTTCCTATGGCAGCTATATGATATAGTGGCCCGATCTTAATAGGAATTTGCAAATATATGAGAAGCATAGTAAAACTAATAAATGCCGAGGTTTGTCAAGATATCTTGATAACAAAAATGTTTTTCATACAACAACTTAATTTTTGACCGATCGTTCCTATGGCAGCTATATGATATGGTGGTCCGATCTTAATAGGATTTCTCATGTATATGAGGAGCATAGTAAATAAATGCCGAATTTCGGCAATATACCTTGATGAACAAAAATGTTTTTTATACAACAACTTAATTTTCGGCCAATCTTTCCTATGGCAGCGATATGATATATTGGCCCGATCTTAATAGGATATTGCAAATATATGAGGAGCATAGAAAAACTAATATATGCCGAATTAAGTCAAAATATCTTGATAAAAAAAATGATTTTCATACAACAACTTAATTTTCGGTCAAATGACAGCTATATGATATGGTGGTCCGATCTTAATAGGATTTTGCATATATATGGGGAGCATAGAAAAATAATAAATGCCAAGTTTGGTCAAGATATCTTGATAAAAAAACATGTTTTTCATACTACACCTTAATTTTCGACCGATCGTTCCTATGGCAGCTATATGATATAGTGGTCCGATCTTAATCGGATTTTGCTTATATATGAGGAGCATAGGAAAAAAATGCAGAGTTTCGGCAATATATCTTGATAAACAAAAATGTTCTTCATTCAACAACTTAATTTGCGACCGATCGTTCTTATGGCAGCTATATGACATAGTGGTCAGATCTTATTATGATTTTGCAAATATATGAGGAGCATAGAACAACTTATAATTGCCGACTTTGGTCAAGATATCTTGAAAAAAATGTTTTTCATACAACTTAATTTTTGACCGATCGTTTCTATGGCAGCTATATGATATAGTGGTCTGATCTTAATAGGATTTTGCATATATATGAGAAGCATAGTAAATAAATACCGAGTTTCGGCAATATATCTCGATAAACAAAAATGTTTTTCATACAACAACTTAATTTTCGGCCAATCGTTCCAATGGCAGCTATTTGATATAGTGGCCCGATCTTAATAGGATTTTGCAAATATATGAGAAGCATAGTAAAACTAATTAAAGGCGAAGTCCGATCTTAATAGGATTTTGCAAATATATGAGGAGCATAGAAAAACTAATATATGTCGAATTTGGTCAAACCTATCTTGATAAACAAATGCTTTTCATACAGCAACTTATCTTTCGGCCGATCGTTCCAATGACAGCAATATGATATAGTGGTCCGATCTTAATAGGATTTTGCATATATATGAGGAGCATAGTAAAACTAATTATTGTCGAGTGTGGTCAAGATATCTTGAAAAATAAAATTATTTTTCATACAACAACTTCATTTTCGGCCGATCGTTCCTATGGCAGCTATATGATATAGTGGTCCGATCTCAATAAGATTTTGCAAATATATGAGGAGCATAGAAAAACTAATATATGTCGAATTTGGTCAAACCTATCTTGATAAACAAATGCTTTTCATACAGCAACTTATCTTTCGGCCGATCGTTCCAATGACAGCAATATGATATAGTGGTCCGATCTTAATAGGATTTTGCATATATATGAGGAGCATAGTAAAACTAATTATTGGCGAGTTCGGTCAAGATATCTTGAAAAATAAAATTATTTTTCATACAACAACTTAATTTTTGTCCAATCGTTCCTATGGCAGTTATATGATATGGTGGTCCGATCTTTATTGGATTTTGCATATATACGAAAGGCATGGTAAAAGTATTTATTGTCGAGATTGGTCAAGATATCTTGATAACAAAAATGTTTTTCATACAACAACTTAATTTTTGACCGATCGTTCTTATGGTAGCTATATGATATAGTGGCCCGATATTAATAGGAATTTGCAAATATATGAGAAGCATAGTAAAACTAATAAATGCCGAGGTTGGTCAAGATATCTTGATAACAAAAATGTTTTTCATACAACAACTTAATTTTCGGCCGATCGTTCATATGACAGCTATATGATATGGTGGTCCGATCTTAATATGATTTTGCAAATATATGAGGAGTATAGAAAAACTAATATATGCCGAATTTGGTCAAGATATCTTGATAACAAAAATGTTTTTCATACAACAACTTAATTTTTGACCGATCGTTCCTATGGTAGCTATATGATATAGTGGCCCGATCTTAATAGGATTTTGCAAATATATGAGGAGCATAGAAAAACTAATATATGCCGAATTTGGTCAAAATATCTTGATAAAAAAAATGTTTTTCATACAACAACTTAATTTTCGGCCGATCGTTCCTATGGCAGCTATATGATATATTGGCCCGATCTTAATAGGATTTTGCAAATATAAGAGGAGCATAGAAAAACTAATATATGCCGAATTTGGTCAAACCTATCTTGATAAAAAAATGTTTTTCATACAACAACTTAACTTATAAATGCCAAGTTTGGTCAAGATATCTTGATAAAAAAACATGTTTTTCATACTACACCTTAATTTTCGATCAATCGACCCTATGACAGCTATATGATATAGTGGTCCGATCTTATTATGATTTTGCAAATATATGAAGGGCATAGAACAACTTATAATTGCCGACTTTGGTCAAGATATCTTGAAAAAAATGTTTTTCATACAACTTAATTTTTGACCGATCGTTTCTATGGCATCTATATGATATAGTGGTCTGATCTTAATAGGATTTTGCATATATATGAGAAGCATAGAAAATAAATACCGAGTTTCGGCAATATATCTCGATAAACAAAAATTTTTTTCATACAACAACTTAATTTTCGGCCAATCGTTCCAATGGCAGCTATTTGATATAGTGGCCCGATCTTAATAGGATTTTGCAAATATATGAGGAGCATAGAAAAATAAAATAAATGCCAAGTTTGGTCAAGATATCTTGATAAAAAAACATGTTTTTCATACTGCACCTTAATTTTCGGCCAATCGTTCCAATGGCAGCTATTTGATATAGTGGTCCGATCTTAATCGGATTTTGCAAATATATGAGGAGCATAGTAAAACTAATTATAGGCGAGGTTAGTCAAGATATCTTGAAAACAAAATGTGATTCATACAACAACTTAATTTATGACCGTTCGTTCCTATGGCAGCTATATGATATAGTGGCCCGATATTAATAAGAGCTTGCAAATATATGAGGAGCATAGAAAAACTAATATATGCCGAATTTGGTCAAAATATTTTGATAAAAAAAATTATTTTCATACAACAACTTAATTTTCGGCCGATCGTTCAAATGACAGCTATATGATATGGTGGTCCGATCTTAATTATATTTTGCATATATATAAGGAGCATGGTAAAACTAATAAATGCTGAGGTTAGTCAAGATATCTTGATAAAAAAAAAAATGTTTTTCATACAACAACTTAATTTTTGACCGATCGCTCCTATGGCAGCTATATGATATAGTGGTGCGATCTTAATAGGATTTTGCATATATATGGGGAGCATAGAAAAATAATAAATGCCAAGTTTGGTCAAGATATCTTGATAAAAAAAATGTTTTTCATACTACACCTGATATAGTGGTCCGATCTTAATCGGATTTTGCTTATATATGAGGAGCATAGGAAATAAATGCCGAGTTTCGGCAATATATCTTGATAAAAGAAATGTTTTTCATGCAACAACTTAATTTTCGACCGATCGTCCCTTTGGTAGCTATATGATATAGTGGTCCGATCTTATTATGATTTTGCAAATATATGAGGAGCATAGAACAACTTATAATTGCCGACTTTGGTCAAGATATCTTGAAAAAAATGTTTTTCATACAACTTAATTTTTGACCGATCGTTTCTATGGCAGCTATATGATATAGTGGTCCGATCTTAATAGGATTTTGCATATATATGAGAAGCATAGTAAATAAATACTGAGTTTCGGCAATATATCTCGATAAACAAAAATGTTTTGCATACAACAACTTAATTTTCGGCCAATCGTTCCAATGGCAGCTATTTGATATAGTGGCCCGATCTTAATAGGATTTTGCAAATATATGAGGAGCATAGTAAAACAAATTATTGGCGAGGTTAGTCAAAATATCTTGAAAAAAAAAAGTTTTTCATACAACAACCTAATTTATGACCGATCGTTCCTATGGCAGCTATATGATATAGTGGTCCGATCTTAATAAGATTTTGCATATATATGAGGAGCATAGAAAAACTAATATATGCCGAATTTGGTCAAACCTATCTTGATAAAAAAATGTTTTTCATACAACAACTTAACTTTCGGCCGATCGTTCCAATGACAGCAATATGATAGTGGTCCGATCTTAATAGGATTTTGCATATATATAAGGAGCATAGTAAAACTAATTATTGGCGAGTTCGGTCAAGATGTCTTGAAAAATAAAATTATTTTTCATACAACAACTTAATTTTTGACCAATCGTTCCAATGGCAGCTATTTGATATAGTGGCCCGATCTTAATAGGATTTTGCAAATATATGAGGAGCATAGTAAAACTAATTATAGGCGAGGTTAGTCAAGATATCTTGAAAACAAAATGTGATTCATACAACAACTTAATTTATGACCGTTCGTTCCTATGGCAGCTATATGATATAGTGGTCCGATATTAATAAGAGCTTGCAAATATATGAGGAGCATAGAAAAACTAATATATGCCGAATTTGGTCAAAAAAATCTTGATAAAATAAATGTTTTTCATACAACAACTTAACTTTCGGCCGATCGTTCCAATGACAGCAATATGATAGTGGTCCGATCTTAATAGGATTTTGCAAATATATGAGGAGCATAGTAAAACTAATTATTGGCGAGTTCGGTCAAGATATCTTGAAAAATAATATTATTTTTCATACAACAACTTAAATTTCGGTCGATCGTTCCTATGGCAGCTATATGATATATTGGCCCGATCTTAATAGGATTTTGCAAATATATGAGGAGCATAGAAAAACTAATATATGCCTAATTTGGTCAAAATATTTTGATAAAAAAAATTATTTTAATACAACAACTTAATTTTCGGCCGATCGTTCAAATGACAGCTATATGATATGGTGGTCCGATCTTAATTATATTTTGCATATATATAAGGAGCATGGTAAAACTAATAAATGCTGAGGTTAGTCAAGATATCTTGATAAAAAAAAAAATGTATTTCATACAACAACTTAATTTTTGACCGATCGCTCCTATGGCAGCTATATGATATAGTGGTGCGATCTTAATAGGATTTTGCATATATATGGGGAGCATAGAAAAATAATAAATGCCAAGTTTGGTCAAGATATCTTGATAAAAAAAATGTTTTTCATACTACACCTGATATAGTGGTCCGATCTTAATCGGATTTTGCTTATATATGAGGAGCATAGGAAATAAATGCAGAGTTTCGGCAATATATCTTGATAAAAGAAATGTTTTTCATGCAACAACTTAATTTTCGACCGATCGTCCCTTTGGTAGCTATATGATATAGTGGTCCGATCTTATTATGATTTTGCAAATATATGAGGAGCATAGAACAACTTATAATTGCCGACTTTGGTCAAGATATCTTGAAAAAAATGTTTTTCATACAACTTAATTTTTGACCGATCGTTTCTATGGCAGCTATATGATATAGTGGTCCGATCTTAATAGGATTTTGCATATATATGAGAAGCATAGTAAATAAATACTGAGTTTCGGCAATATATCTCGATAAACAAAAATGTTTTTCATACAACAACTTAATTTTCGGCCAATCGTTCCAATGGCAGCTATTTGATATAGTGGCCCGATCTTAATAGGATTTTGCAAATATATGAGGAGCATAGTAAAATCAATTATTGGCGAGGTTAGTCAAGATATCTTGAAAAAAAAATGCTTTTCATACAACAACTTAATTTATAACCGATCGTTCCTATGGCAGCTATATGATATAGTGGTCCGATCTTAATCGGATTTTGCAAATATATGAGAAGCATAGAAAAACTAATATATGCCGAATTTGGTCAAAAATATCTTGATAAAAAAAATGTTTTTCATACAACAACTTAACTTTCGGCCGATCGTTCCAATGACAGCAATATGATAGTGGTCCGATCTTAATAGGATTTTGCATATATATGAGGAGCATAGTAAAACTAATTATTGTCGAGTGTGGTCAAGATATCTTGAAAAATAAAATTATTTTTCATACAACAACTAAATTTTCGGCCGATCGTTCCTATGGCAGCTATATGATATAGTGGCCCGATCTTAATAGGATTTTGCAAATATATGAGGAGCATAGAAAAACTAATATATGCCGAATTTGGTGAAAAATATCTTGAAAAAAAAACGTTTTTCATACAACAACTTAACTTTCGGCCGATCGTTCCAATGACAGCAATATGATAGTGGTCCGATCTTAATAGGATTTTGCATATATATGAGGAGCATAGTAAAACTTATTACTGGCGAGGTTAGTCAAGATATCTTGAAAAAAAAATGTTTTTCATACAACAACTTAATTTATGACCGATCGTTCCTATGGCAGCTATATGATATAGTGGTCCGACCTTAATCGGATTTTGCTTATATATAAGGAGCATAGGAAATAAATGCCGAGTTTCGGCAATATATCTCGATAAACAAAAATGTTTTTCATACAACAACTTAATTTTCGGCCAATCGTTCCAATGGCAGCTATATGATATAGTGGTCCGATCTTAATAAGATTTTGCAAATATATGAGGAGCATAGAAAAACTAATATATGCCGAATTTGGTGAAAAATATCTTGAAAAAAAAACGTTTTTCATACAACAACTTAACTTAAGGCCGATCGTTCCTATGGCAGCTATATGATATAGTGGCCCGATCTTAATCGGATTTTGCTAATATATGAGGAGCATAGAACAACTAATATATGCCGAATTTGGTCAAAATATCTTGATAAAAAAAATGTTTTTCATACAACAACTTAATTTTCGGCTGATCGTTCAAATGACAGCTATATGATATGGTGGTCCGATCTTAATTAGATTTTGCATATATATGGGGAGCATAGAAAAATAATAAATGCCAAGTTTGGTCAAGATATCTTGATAAAAAAAATGTTTTTCATACTACACCTTAATTTTCGACCGATCGTTCCTTTGGCAGCTATATGATATAGTGGTCCGATCTTAATCGGATTTTGCTTATATATAAGGAGCATAGGAAATAAATGCCGAGTTTCGGCAATATATCTTGATAAAAAAAATGTTTTTCATGCAACAACTTAATTTTCGACCGATCGTGCCTTTGGCAGCTATATGATATAGTGGTCTGATCTTAATAGGATTTTGCAAATATATGAGGAGCATAGTAAAACTAATAACTGCCGAGGTTGGTCAAGATATCTTGATAACAAAAATGTTTTTCATACAACAACTTAATTTTTGACCGATCGTTCCTATGGTAGCTATATGATATAGTTATCCGATCTTAATAAGATATTGCATATCGATCGATCCAATGACAGCAATATGATATAGTGGTCCGATCTTAATAGGATTTTGCATATATATGAGGAGCATAGTAAAACTAATTATTGGCGAGTTCGGTCAAGATATATTGAAAAATAAAATTATTTTTCATACAACAACTTAATTTTCGGTTGATCGTTCCTATGGCAGCTATATGATATGGCGGCCCGATCTTAATAGGATTTTGAAAATATATGAGGAGCATAGAAAAACTAATATATGCCGAATTTAGTCAAAATATCTTGATAAAAAAAATGTTTTTCATACAACAACTTAATTTTCGGCTGATCGTTCAAATGACAGCTATATGATATGGTGGTCCGATCTTAATTAGATTTTGCATATATATGGGGAGCATAGAAAAATAATAAATGCCAAGTTTGGTCAAGATATCTTGATAAAAAAACATGTTTTTCATACTACACTTTAATTTTCGACCGATCGTTCCTATGGCAGCTATATGATATAGTGGTCCGATCTTATTATGATTTTGCATATATACGAGGGGCATAGTAAAACAAATTATTGGCGAGATTAGTCAAGATATCTTGATATAAAAAATGTTTTTCATACAGCAACTTAATTTTCAACCGATCGTTCCTATGGCAGTTATATGATATAGTGGTCCGATCTTAATGGGTTTTAGCATATATATGAGGAGTACAGTAAAACTAATAAATGCCAAGTTTGGTCAAGATATCTTGATAAAAAAACATTTTTTTTCATACAACAACTTAATTTTTGACCGATCGTTCCTATGGCAGCTATATGATATGGTAGTCCGATCTTTATTGAATTTTGCATATATACGAGGGGCATAGTAAAACAAATTATTGGCGAGATTGGTCAAGATATCTTGATAAAAAAAATGTTTTTCATACAGCAACTTAATTTTCAACCGATCGTTCCTATGGCAGTTATATGATATAGTGGTCCGATCTTAATGGGTTTTAGCATATATATGAGGAGTACAGTAAAACTAATAAATGCCAAGTTTGGTCAAGATATCTTGATAAAAAAACATTTTTTTTCATACAACAACTTAATTTTCGGACGATCGTTCCAATGATAGCAATATGATATAGTGGTCCGATCTTAATAGGATTTAGCATATATATGAGGAGCATAGTAAAACTAATTTTTGGCGAGTTTGGTCAAGATATCTTGAGAAATAAAATTATTTTTCATACAATCGTTCCTATGACAGCTATATGATATGGTAGTCCGATCTTTATTGGATTTTGCATATATACGAGGGGCATAGTAAAACAAATTATTGGCGAGATTGGTCAAGATATCTTGATAAAAAAAATGTTTTTCATACAACAACTTAATTTTAAACCGATCGTTCCTATGGCAGCTATAGATATAGTGGTCCAATCTTAATAGGATTTAGCATTTATGTGAGAAGCATAGTAAAACTAATAAATGACGAGGTAACTCAAGATATCTCGACAAAAAAAAATGTTTTCCATACAACAACTTAATTTTTGACCGATCGTTCCTATGGTATCTATATGATGTAGTTATCCGATCTTAATAAGATTTTGCATATCGATCGATCCAATGACAGCAATATGATATAGTGGTCCGATCTTAATAGGATTTTGCATATATATGAGGAGCATAGTAAAACTAATTTTTTTTTTTTGGTTTATTGTATTGAATCAAAAATAGCATACATTTTAATTACAACACAGTTGGCTTAGGTGATATTACGCCAAGCCTGGTTGGGTCCTCAGGCTTTATCGTGGACAAACGTCAAAGGCGGCTTTTTGAGTAAGGCTGCATCGTCACGTAGGTAGTCGGGGGACTCTGGGGCGCCTCCTATGTCGTGGTTGGAGGAGGTCTCTTGCTACCCGGCTGCAGTGTCGCTGCAAGCGTTCGCTGTACCGGTTGGCGAATGCTCCGACTTGGCTGTCTATGGTCTCCATTTTGAGGTGTCTGTGCAAGGTCGAATTTCTGACGTACCAGTCAGCACCCGTAATTCGGCGCAAGGCCAAGTTTTGGAGTGTCTGAATCCGTCTTCGATTTGTCCGAGATGCAATGCCCCAAACCTGAATACCGTATCTCCAAGTTGGTGCCACCACGACGTTGTAAACTGCCCGTTTGCAGCGAAGTGGCAATGGGCTGTTGGGGTTTAGTAGCCAGTTGGCCTTGGCCATCTTATAGCGGCACTGCTTAAGAAGGCCGTCGATGTGCGCCCGAAAACTAAGCCTCTTATCCAGTACTCTTCCAAGATACTTGGCGCTTCCGCCAGGGTGGAGGGGGCTACCGTCTATCCAGACTGCTGGAGCCTTGCCACGCCTCAGTGTGTAGTTGACCGCCTGGCATTTGGAGGCATTGAGCTTGATGTTCCACCTGCGTGTCCAGCTCTCAAGCAAGTGAATGTATTCCTGGGCACCGTCAGTGGCTTCGTACTCGCAGTGGGCTGAGTAAAATATTGCCACGTCATCGGCAAATGTAGCCATCAAGTATTTGCCTGGGGTGGCAAACTCGTGTAGTTCATCCGGAGTGGGGATGTCTGCTGTGTACAAGTTGTAGAGAAAGGGGCCCAGTACGCTGCCTTGGAGGACACCCGCCTTCATTTTGCGGGCAGGAGAGATTGCTGCTCTAACTTTGACTTCGAACTTTCGCTCCATTAGATAAGAGCGCAGAAGTAGAAAGAAGGGGGCGGGAAGACTCATCTTGATTTTCTGGAGCAATCCATCAATCCAGACTCGGTCAAAGGCCTGCTTAACGTCTACATTGACTCCATAGCAGTAGTCTTTGTCGTCGTAAGCCTTAAGAATATGGTTAGTCACTCTGTGAACCTGTTCGACAGCGCCATGCCCTCCCCTGAATCCAAATTGGTGTTCAGGAAGGATGGCCATGTGATCCATAAGCCTTGAAAGTCGGGCGACAATCAGTCTTTCCCAGACCTTCGACAAGGAAGGCAGGAGACTGACCGGCCGATATGACTCAGGGTCATATTCCGGCTTGCCCGACTTATGGATTATATGGATCCTCGCTAACTTCCACTGGGCAGGGAAGTGTTGCGTCCTTAATATGGCGTTGAAGATCAACGTTATAAAAAGGAGCGCGCGCATTGGTAGGGCATTCAGAGTGGTGTGGCATATTCCATCATGGCCCGGTGCTTTAGCCCTGGGAAGGACTTTGACGACGTTGATCACCTCCTCCACGCGGATGGGGCCGATAGGTGGTGACATCTGTAGCGGTGTCTCCAACGCTCGGGTTGTTTCATCGAGCTCTTCTGAGGAGGCCAGATTGAAGGGAGTAAACCGTTCCTCCAGGTGGCTGGCGAAGGTATCAGCTTGCTCTTCATCTGTAAGGCAGAAGGGGAACGGTTCTCCAGGGTTGGCGCTTCAGGTTTTTAGTTGCTCGCCAGAGCGAGTATCCTGAGTCATGGGTATAGTCCATGCTCTCCAACCTTCTAGAGAAGGATGCGTCTTTGTGTCTGCGAAGGGCCTCCTTCAGTTGCCGCTCCGCTCTTCGCCACTCCGCCTTGTCCCACGGATGCTGTGTCGTCTGGAACCTGCGTCTGCTCCGCCTTTTGATCCTGAGCAGGTTGTCTATGTCTGCGGGCAGCCCGTTGCCAGCATTGTCCAGCCGCCTGGCAACTGGTGGGGAGGTGGCTTCGGCTGCTGCTGCGCGTATCTTTGCGTTAAGCAGCTCAATGGCGTCCTCTACATCCCGTCCAGTGCAGATTTCGGTGTTGAGATGTATACTTTCACTCATCTGTCTCTGGAAGACACCGAGATCAGTGCGTGCGTTGATCAGCCTCGGTATTCCGCTGACCACCCTGACCCTGCTCTCCAGGGTAACTATCAGGGCCAGGTGATCGCTGGGGAGATCCCAATCGTCAGCGATTGAGAGGCACTGGTCAGGGATCCCCTGGTAGATGGCGAAGTCTATACAAGACGGAGTGCCTCGGCTGCCGTACGGGTATCTTGTGGGAGAACCTGTGGCCAGTACTTTCGCTTGACGGTGCGCTAGGCTGCTAGCTAGTTGAAGGCCGCGCGCATTGCTGTTATTTGCGCCCCACAGCCAGTGATGTGCATTCCAGTCGCCTCCCACCAGATATCTGCTTCCAGCCGAGTTGAGTATGACGTGGAAGTCGTCAGTCGACGTCTGCTCATTTGGTCTGCAATAGACTGCTCCAAAGTCCACGTTGCCAGCATCAGTGGAGACTTTCACAGCCGAGTATTGGTAAACACGGTTAGTAATAGTCAATTGCGGAAAGTGAACCAAGTTACTCCGAACGAGGACAGCGCAGCCACCGCTAGCTGAGCGATTTTGAGTCCAGTGTACAGGGTATGCCTCAAAGCCAAAGATTTTAGGGAAAGTTGGACCGTTGGTTCTAGTTTCTGACAGCAGAATTATTCCGATTGCGTATTTTTGTACTAGGGCCTCCAGCTCTAGTACTTTACCTGAAATGCCATTGGCATTCCAGATTAGCACCTTCAGTGGTGTGTTCATTTGGATAGTAACGCCGTTAGAAGGGTAAGGATTTGCTGTTGCATACCCAAAACCTGCTGTTGCATTTCTGTCATCCTCTCGATGGCTCGGCTCATGTCCTTGATGGCAGAGGAAAGTCCTTCTCCGTTTCCAGATATCTGATGTTGCTGTTGTTGCGCAGTCAGCCTCTCCTGTTGATGTTCCCTCAGCAATCTATGTAGCCTAGCTTGCGCTGGTCCTTCTCGCTGGCTAGCGCTGGGGACGTTGTTCTCTTTACTGAATGCAGCTAGTCCTATTCTGGTGGCAGCGGCGTATGAAAGCCCTTCTACTTGTTCAGTGGGTGCTGTACGGGGGAAGACAACAGGTGTAGGCCCATGGACTTTATTGCTGCGGCTTCGGTTAGCTTGAGCCGGTGGGAGATTTTTCATTTTGGCGGGCTTTGGGGCTCCCGCACGCTTTGTATATTCAGTGAACCACTCGCAGCCCTTATAGTTGGCAGGGTGGTTACCACCGCAGTGAACGCATGTTGCCGGTACTGAGTCGGGCCGTGTGCAATCAGCAGAGCATTGATTGAGCCCGCATTTAACGCATTTGTGTTGTTTTCTACAGTATGTGGCCGTGTGCCCGTACTCCTGGCATCTATGGCATTGCACCACATCCTGGCTTCTTCTAGCAGTCTCAACCTTGACCACCTGCTTGCATAGCTTCCTGATAGTAAGAGCCTCCTTGTTGTTGGTCGCCGGCTGCAAGTTGATGAAGTGGATGTTCATGGGCTCCTTGGTAGCTTTGCTGCTCGGATTGTGCACGTGGAGAACGGTGTGGCCATGAGTCCGCAGGTCGTCGACGAGTTCTCGGTTGAGTGTGGAGTGGTGGAGGCCTTTGATAACTATGCGATAGGGCTTCTCCTCGTGCAGCTGGTATGAGTAGAACTCAATTTTGTGTTCATCCAGTATCTGTACGATGGCCCTGTATGTGGGCACATCATTGGCTAGGAGTCGCATAGTCCTACCTAGGTTGGATTTGATGGTCAAGTTATCCGCTACTTCGGATAGTAGGAGCCACACGTCGTTGATGTCGCTGACCCGATTTAGTACGATGGGGGGTGGCTTCTTTCCTCCAGTGGGGGCATTGTTGTTGGCCCTTATTTCGGGCACGGAGGAGCTGGTGCTGGTATGGGCTACAGCGTTGGGCTGGGTGTCGCTGTCGCCAACCTGAGGAGTCGCTGAGGCATGCAAGTTCTCTTCTTGCTCGGCCTCAGATTCGTCAGTATCCATGTCTTCGACGTTATCGGGTGGGGCCGTGAGTGCAAATTTATTGGAATCAGTGCCAATTGGGAAGGTGTCAGGTTTGTTCAGTTTGCGCCGCGCAGCAGGTGGGGTCCTGCTGTCTGAGACTTTGCGCTTGTCGTTCGTTTTTTTTGCCTGTGCTTGAATCATTCGAGCCGCAGCTACGGCGGGCGAATTGGGTTTGATGACCTCTACTATTTTCACTAGGGCGTCAACGTGTCTAATTGTGCTAGCACCGGCATGTGGGCTGCTGCCGGGGTCCTCGGATTCCATTAGAGGGTAGGAAGGGGAGACTGAAGTACTTCTTCCAGACATCAGCGCGCCGAATTTGTTAGCAGCTGTTGCTAAGCGGCTGTTAAGCATTGAGGTGCTCGGCGGCGTTGCGGCGTCAGCATTTAGTTGGCCTACTGGAATTTTCGCTCCATTGGCATTGCCGCTGGTCGGGTGCATGTCAGCACGGCAACGCAGCCGACTTGCTCAATTTGTGACCACCTTATTTTGTGTTTGATTTGGTTTCGATCCACCTAAAACAAATTGCTTTGTCAGCAATTAGTTTTGTTTTAATTTTTTTTCGTTTTTGCGAAATTATTGGTGCTTTGCACTCTTTGCAGAGTTGCAATAGCCGCGTTGACCGTTTGGGTGCGCACTGGAGTTTTGGTTATTAATTGTTTTCCGCGAGCACGTCCGTTCACCTTAAGCACCGAAAAGTGACTAGTAAAACTAATAAATGCCGAGGTTGGTCAAGATATCTCGATAAACAAAAATGTTTTTCATACAACAACTTAATTTTTGACCGATTGTTCCTATGGTAGCTATATGATATAGTTATCCGATCTTAATAAGATATATTGAAAAATGAAATTATTTTTCATACAACAACTTAATATTCGACCGATCGTTCCTATAGCAGCTATATGATATAGTGGTCCGATCTTAATAGGATTTCGCATATATGTGAGGAGCATAGTAAAACTAATTATTGTCGAGTGTGGTCAACATATCTTGAAAAATAAAATTATTTTTCATACAACAACTCAATTTTCGGCCGATCGTTCAAATGACAGCTATATGATATGGTGGTCCGATCTTAATTGGATTTTGCATATATATGGGGAGCATAGAAAAATAATAAATACCAAGTTTGATCAAGATATCTTGATAAAAAAACATGTTTTTCATACTACACTTTAATTTTCGACCGATCGTTCCTATGGCAGCTATATGATATAGTGGTCCGATCTTATTATGATTTTGCACATATATGAGGAGCATAGTAAAACTTATTATTGGCGAGATTGGTCAAGATATCTTGATAAAAAAAATGTTTTTCATACAACAACTTAATTTTCAACCGATCGTTCCTATGGCAGCTATATGATATAGTGGTCCGATCTTAATAGGTCTTAGCATATATATGAGGAGTACAGTAAAACTAATAAATGCCAAGTTTGGTCAAGATTACTTGATAAAAAAACCTGTTTTTCATACTACACTTTAATTTTCGACCGATCGTTCCTATGGCAGCTATATGATATAGTGGTCCGATCTTATTATGATTTTGCATATATATGAGGAGCATAGTAAAACTAATTATTGGCGAGTTTGGTCAAGATATCTTGAAAAATAAAATTATTTTTCATACAATCGTTCCTATGGCAGCTATATGATATGGTAGTCCGATCTTTATTGGATTTTGCATATATATGAGGGGCATAGTAAAACAAATTATTGGCGAGATTGGTCAAGATATCTTGATAAAAAATATGTTTTTCATACAACAACTTAATTTTTGACCGATCGTTCCTATGGCAGCCATATGATATAGTGGTCCGATCTTAATAGGATTTTGCATATATATGAGGAGCATAGTAAATAAATGCCAATTTTGGTCAAAATATCTTGATAAAAAAAATGTTTTTCATACAACAACTTAATTTTCAACCGATCGTTCCTATGGCAGCTATATGATATGGTGGTCCGATCTTAATTGGATTTTGCATATATATGGGGAGCATAGAAAAATAATAAATGCCAAGTTTGGTCAAGATTACTTGATAAATCAACATTTTTTTCATACAACACCTTAATTTTAGACCGATCATTCCAATGACAGCAATATGATATAGTGGTCCGATCTTAATAGGATTTCGTATATATGTGAGGAGCATAGTAAAATTAATTATTGGCGAGTTTGGTCAAGATATCTTGAAAAATAAAATTATTTTTCATGCAATCGTTCCTATGGCAGCTATATGATATGGTAGTCCGATCTTTATTGGATTTTGCATATATATGAGGGGCATAGTAAAACAAATTATTGGCGAGATTGGTCAAGATATCTTGATAAAAAATATGTTTTTCATACAACAACTTAATTTTTGACCGATCGTTCCTATGGCAGCTATATGATATAGTGGTCCGATCTTAATAGGATTTTGCATATATAAGAGGAGCATAGTAAATAAATGCCAATTTTGGTCAAAATATCTTGATAAAAAAATGTTTTTCATACAACAACTTAATTTTCAACCGATCGTTCCTATGGCAGCTATATGATATGGTGGTCCGATCTTAATTGGATTTTGCATATATATGGGGAGCATAGAAAAATAATAAATGCCAAGTTTGATCAAGATATCTTGATAAAAAAACATGTTTTTCATACAACAACTTAATTTTCAACCGATCGTTCCTATGACAGCTATATGATATAGTGGTCCGATCTTAATAGGATTTTGCATATATATGAGGAGCATAGTAAATAAATGCCAAGTTTGGTCAAGATATCTTGATAAAACAACATTTTTTTTCATACAACAACTTAATTTTCGGACGATCGTTCCAATGACAGCAATATGATATAGTGGTCCGATCTTAATAGGATTTTGCATATATACGAGGGGCATAGTAAAACAAATTATTGGCGAGATTGGTCAAGATATCTTGAAAAAAAATGTTTTTCATACAACAACCTAATTTTCAACCGATCGTTCCTATGGCAGCTATATGATATAAAGGTCCGATCTTCATAGGTTTTAGCATATATATGAGGAGTACAGTAAAACTAATAAATGCCAAGTTTGGTCAAGATATCTTGATAAAAAAACATTTTTTTTCATGCAACAACTTAATTTTCGGACGATCGTTCCAATGACAGCAATATGATATAGTGGTCCGATCTTAATAGGATTTTGCATATATATGAGGAGCATAGTAAAACTAATTATTTACGAGATTGGTCAAGATATCATGCAAAATAAAATTATACAAAAACTTAATTTTCAACCGATCGTTCCTATGGCTGTATATGATATAGTGGCCCGATCTTAATAGGAATTTGCAAATATATGAGAAGCATAGTAAAACTAATTATTGTCGAGTGTGGTCAAGATATCTGGAAAAATAAAAATTATTTTTCATACAACAACTTAATTTTCGGCCGATCGTTCCTATGGCAGCTATATGATATAGTGGCCCGATCTTAATAGGTTTTAGCATATATATGAGGAGTATAGTAAAACTAATTATTGTCGAGTGTGGTCAAGATATCTGGAAAAAATAAAATTATTTTTCATACAACAACTTTATTTTCGGCCGATCGTTCCTATGGCAGCTATATGATATAGTGGCCCGATCTTAATAGGTTTTAGCATATATATGAGGAGTATAGTAAAACTAATAAATGCCAAGTTTGGTCAAGATTACTTGATAAATAAACATTTTTTTCATACAACAACTTAATTTTTGACCGATCGTTCCTATGGCAGCTATATGATATAGTGGTCCGATCTTAACAGGATTTTGCATATATACGAGGGGCATAGTAAAACAAATTATTGGCGAGATTGGTCAAGATATCTTGATAAAAAAAATGTTTTTCATACAACAACTTAATTTTCAACCGATCGTTCCTATGGCAGCTATATGATATAGTGGTCCGATCTTAATAGGTTTTAGCAGATATATGGGGAGTACAGTAAAACTAATAAATGCCAAGTTTGGTCAAGATATCGTGATAAATAAACATTTTTTTCATACAACACCTTAATTTTAGACCGATCATTCCAATGACAGCAATATGATATAGTGGTCCGATCTTAATAGGATTTCGCATATATGTGAGGAGCATAGTAAAACTAATTATTGGCGAGTTTGGTCAAGATATCTTGATAAAAAAAATTTTTTTCATACAACAACTTAATTTTCGACCGATCGTTCCTATGGCAGCTATATGATAAAGTGTTCCGATCTTAATAGGATTTTGCATATATATAAGGAGCATAGTAAATAAATACCAAGTTTGGTCAAGATATCTTGATAAAAAAACATTTATTTTCATACAACTTAATTTTCGGACGATCGTTCCAATGACAGCAATATGATATAATGGTCCGATCTTAATAGGAGGTTTTGCATATAAATGAGGAGCATAGTAAAACTAATTATTGGCGAGATTGGTCAAGATATCATGCAAAATAAAATTATACAACAACTTAATTTTCAACCGATCGTTCCTATGGCAGTTATATGATATAGTGGTCCGATCTTAATAGGATTTTGTATATATATGAGGAGCATAGTAAAACTAATTATTGGCGAGTTCGGTCAAGATATATTGAAAAATAAAATTATTTTTCACACAACCTTATTTTCGACCGATCGTTCCTATGGCAGTTATATGATATAGTGGTCCGATCTTAATAGGATTTTGTATATATATGTGGAGCATAGTAAAACTAATTATTGGCGAGTTTGGTCAAGATATCTTGAAAAATAAAATTATTTTTCATACAATCGTTCCTATGGCAGCTATATGATATGGTAGTCCGATCTTTATGGGAGTTTGCATATATACGAGGGGCATAGTAAAACAAATTATTGGCGAGATTGGTCAAGATATCTTGATAAAAAAAATGTTTTTCACACAACAACTTAATTTTCAACCGATCGTTCCCATGACAGCTATATGATAAAGTGTTCCGATCTTAATTGGATTTTGCATATATATAAGGAGCATAGTAAATAAATACCAAGTTTGGTCAAGATATCTTGATAAAAAAACATTTATTTTCATACAAAAACTTAGGTTTCGACCGATCGTTCCTATGTCAGCTATATGATATAGTGGCCCGATCTTAATAGGAATTTGCAAATATATGAGAAGCAAGTAAAACTAATAAATGACGAGGTTGGTCAAGATATCTCGATAAACAAAAATGTTTTTCATACAACAACTTAATTTTTGACCGATCGTTCCTATGGTAGCTATATGATATAGTTATCCGATCTTAATAAGATATATTGAGAAATAAAATTATTTTTCATACAACAACTTAATTTTCGACCGATCGTTCCTATGGCAGCTATATGATATAGTGGTCCGATCTTTATAGGATTTCGCATATATGTGAGGAGCATAGTAAAACTAATTATTGTCGAGTGTGGTCAAGATATCTTGAAAAATAAAATTATTTTTCAAACAACAACTTAATTTTCGGTTGATCGTTCGTATGGCAGCTATATGATATGGTGGCCCGATCTTAATAGGATTTTGCAAATATATGAGGAGCATAGTAAAACTAATATATGCCGAATATGGTCAAAATATCTTTATAAAAAAAAATGTTTTTCATACAACAACTTAATTTTCGGCTGATCGTTCAAATGACAGCTATATGATATGGTGGTCCGATCTTAATTGGATTTTGCATATATATGGGGAGCATAGAAAAATAATAAATGCCAAGTTTGATCAAGATATCTTGATAAAAAAAACATGTTTTTCATACTACACTTTAATTTTCGACCGATCGTTCCTATGGCAGCTATATGATATGGTAGTCCGATCTTTATTGGATTTTGCATATATGAGGGGCATAGTAAAACAAATTATTGGCGAGATTGGTCAAGATATCTTGATAAAAAAATATGTTTTTCATACAACAACTTAATTTTTGACCGATCGTTCCTATGGCAGCTATATGATATAGTGGTCCGATCTTAACAGGATTTTGCATATATATGAGGAGCATAGTAAATAAATGCCAATTTTGGTCAAAATATCTTGATAAAAAAAATGTTTTTCATACAACAACTTAATTTTCAACCGATCGTTCCTATGGCAGCTATATGATATGGTGGTCCGATCTTAATTGGATTTTGCATATATATGGGGAGCATAGAAAAATAATAAATGCCAAGTTTGATCAAGATATCTTGATAAAAAAACATGTTTTTCATACAACAACTTAATTTTCAACCGATCGTTCCTATGACAGCTATATGATATAGTGGTCCGATCTTAATAGGATTTTGCATATATATGAGGAGCATGGTAAATAAATGCCAAGTTTGGTCAAGATATCTTGATAAAACAACATTTTTTTTCATACAACAACTTAATTTTCGGACGATCGTTCCAATGACAGCAATATGATATAGTGGTCCGATCTTAATAGGATTTTGCATATATACGAGGGGCATAGTAAAACAAATTATTGGCGAGATTGGTCAAGATATCTTGAAAAAAAAAATGTTTTTCATACAACAACCTAATTTTCAACCGATCGTTCCTATGGCAGCTATATGATATAAAGGTCCGATCTTAATAGGTTTTAGCATATATATGAGGAGTACAGTAAAACTAATAAATGCCAAGTTTGGTCAAGATATCTTGATAAAAAAACATTTTTTTTCATGCAACAACTTAATTTTCGGACGATCGTTCCAATGACAGCAATATGATATAGTGGTCCGATCTTAATAGGATTTTGCATATATATGAGGAGCATAGTAAAACTAATTATTTACGAGATTGGTCAAGATATCATGCAAAATAAAATTATACAAAAACTTAATTTTCAACCGATCGTTCCTATGGCTGTATATGATATAGTGGCCCGATCTTAATAGGAATTTGCAAATATATGAGAAGCATAGTAAAACTAATTATTGTCGAGTGTGGTCAAGATATCTGGAAAAATAAAATTATTTTTCATACAACAACTTAATTTTCGGCCGATCGTTCCTATGGCAGCTATATGATATAGTGGCCCGATCTTAATAGGTTTTAGCATATATATGAGGAGTATAGTAAAACTAATTATTGTCGAGTGTGGTCAAGATATCTGGAAAAATAAAATTATTTTTCATACAACAACTTAATTTTCGGCCGATCGTTCCTATGGCAGCTATATGATATAGTGGCCCGATCTTAATAGGTTTTAGCATATATATGAGGAGTATAGTAAAACTAATAAATGCCAAGTTTGGTCAAGATATCTTGATAAAAAAAAACATTTTTTTTCATACAACAACTTAATTTTTGACCGATCGTTCCTATGGCAGCTATATGATATGGTGGTCTGATCTTTATTGAATTTTGCATATATACGAGGGGCATAGTAAAACAAATTATTGGCGAGATTGGTCAAGATATCTTGATAAAAAAAATGTTTTTCATACAACAACTTAATTTTCAACCGATCGTTCCTATGGCAGCTATATGATATAGTGGTCCGATCTTAATAGGTTTTAGCAGATATATGGGGAGTACAGTAAAACTAATAAATGCCAAGTTTGGTCAAGATATCTTGATAAATAAACATTTTTTTCATACAACACCTTAATTTTAGACCGATCATTCCAATGACAGCAATATGATATAGTGGTCCGATCTTAATAGGATTTCGCATATATGTGAGGAGCATAGTAAAACTAATTATTGGCGAGTTTGGTCAAGATATCTTGAAAAATAAAATTATTTTTCATGCAATCGTTCCTATGGCAGCTATATGATTTGGTAGTCCGATCTTTATTGGATTTTGCATATATACGAGGGGCATAGTAAAACAAATTATTGGCGAGATTGGTCAAGATATCTTGATAAAAAAAATGTTTTTCATACAACAACTTAATTTTCAACCGATCGTTCCTATGGCAGCTATATGATAAAGTGTTCCGATCTTAATAGGATTTTGCATATATATGGGGAGCATAGTAAATAAATACCAAGCTTGGTCAAGATATCTTGATAAAAAAACATTTATTTTCATACAACAACTTAATTTTCGGCCGATCGTTCCTATGGCAGCTATATGATATAGTGGCCCGATGTTAATAGGTTTTAGCATATATATGAGGAGTATAGTAAAACTAATTATTTTCGAGTGTGGTCAAGATATCTGGAAAAATAAAATTATTGTTCATACAACAACTTAATTTTCGGCCGATCGTTCCTATGGCAGCTATATGATATAGTGGCCCGATCTTAATAGGTTTTAGCATATATATGAGGAGTATAGTAAAACTAATAAATGCCAAGTTTGGTCAAGATTACTTGATAAATAAACATTTTTTTCATACAACACCTTAATTATTTTTCATACAACAACTTAATTTTCGGCTGATCGTTCAAATGACAGCTATATGATATGGTGGTCCGATCTTAATTTGATTTTGCATATATATGGGGAGCATAGAAAAATAATAAATGCCAAGTTTGATCAAGATATCTTGATAAAAAAAACATGTTTTTCATACTACACTTTAATTTTCGACCGATCGTTCCTATGGCAGCTATATGATATGGTAGTCCGATCTTTATTGGATTTTGCATATATATGAGGGGCATAGTAAAACAATTTATTGGCGAGATTGGTCAAGATATCTTGATAAAAAATATGTTTTTCATACAACAACTTAATTTTTGACCGATCGTTCCTATGGCGGCTATATGATATAGTGGTCCGATCTTAATAGGATTTTGCATATATATGAGGAGCATAGTTAAACAAATTATTGGCGAGATTGGTCAAGATATCTTGATAAAAAAAATGTTTTTCATACAACAACTTAATTTTCAACCGATCGTTCCTATGGCAGCTATATGATATAGTGGTCCGATCTTAATATGTCTTAGCATATATATGAGGAGTACAGTAAAACTAATAAATGCCAAGTTTGGTCAAGATTACTTGATAAATAAACATTTTTTTCATACAACACCTTAATTATTTTTCATACAACAACTTAATTTTCGGCTGATCGTTCAAATGACAGCTATATGATATGGTGGTCCGATCTTAATTGGATTTTGCATATATATGGGGAGCATAGAAAAATAATAAATGCCAAGTTTGATCAAGATATCTTGATAAAAAAAACATGTTTTTCATACTACACTTTAATTTTCGACCGATCGTTCCTATGGCAGCTATATGATATGGTAGTCCGATCTTAATAGGATTTTGCATATATATGAGGAGCATAGTAAATAAATGCCAAGTTTGGTCAAGATATCTTGATAAAAAAACATTTTTTTTCATACAACAACTTAATTTTCGGACGATCGTTCCAATGACAGCAATATGATATAGTGGTCCGATCTTAATAGGATTTTCCATATATACGAGCGGCATAGTAAAACAAATTATTGGCGAGATTGGTCAAGATATCTTGATAAAAAAAATGTTTTTCATACAACAACCTAATTTTTGACCGATCGTTCTTATGGCAGCTATATGATATAGTGGTCCGATCTTAATAGGTTTTAGCATATATATGAGGAGTACAGTAAAACCAATAAATGCCAAGTTTGGTCAAGATATCTTGATAAAAAAACATTTTTTTTCATACAACAACTTAATTTTCGGACGATCGTTCCAATGACAGCAATATGATATAGTGGTCCGATCTTAATAGGATTTTGCATATATATGAGGAGCAAAGTAAAACTAATTATTTACGAGATCGGTCAAGATATCATGCAAAATAAAATTATACAAAAACTTAATTTTCAACCGATCGTTCCTACGGCAGTTATATGATATAGTGGCCCGATCTTAATAGGAATTTGCAAATATATGAGAAGCATAGTAAAACTAATTATTGTCGAGTGTGGTCAAGATATCTGGAAACATAAAATTATTTTTCATACAACAACTTAATTTTCGGCCGATCGTTCCTATGGCAGCTATATGATATAGTGGCCCGATCTTAATAGGTTTTAGCATATATATGAGGAGTATAGTAAAACTAATTATTGTCGGGTGTGGTCAAGATATCTGGAAAAATAAAATTATTTTTCATACAACAACTTAATTTTCGGCCGATATATGGAAAAATAAAATTATTTTTCATACAACAACTTAATTTTCGGCCGATCGTTCCTATGGCAGCCATATGATATAGTGGCCCGATCTTAATAGGTTTTAGCATATATATGAGGAGTATAGTAAAACTAATAAATGCCAAGTTTGGTCAAGAAAAAAACATTTTTTTTCATACAACAACTTAATTTTTGACCGATCGTTCCTATGGCAGCTATATGATATGGTTGTCCGATCTTTATTGAATTTTGCATATATACGAGGGGCAAAGTAAAACATATTATTGGCGAGATTGGTCAAGATATCTTGATAAAAAAAATGTTTTTCATACAATAACTTAATTTTCAACCGATCGTTCCTATGGCAGCTATATGATAAAGTGTTCCGATCTTAATTGGATTTTGCATATATATAAGGAGCATAGTAAATAAATACCAAGTTTGGTCAAGATATCTTGATAAAAAAACATTTATTTTCATACAACAACTTAGTTTTCGACCGATCATTCCTATGTCAGCTATATGATATAGTGGCCCGATCTTAATAGGAATTTGCAAATATATGAGAAGCATAGTAAAACTAATAAATGCCGAGGTTGGTCAAGATATCTCGATAAACAAAAATGTTTTTCACACAACAACTTAATTTTTGACCGATCGTTCCTATGGTAGCTATATGATATAGTTATCCGATCTTAATAAGATATATTGAAAAATAAAATTATTTTTCATACAACAACTTAATTTTCGACCGATCGTTCCTATGGCAGCTACATGATATAGTGGTCCGATCTTAATAGGATTTCGCATATATGTGAGGAGCATAGTAAAACTAATTATTGTCGAGTGTGGTCAAGATATCTTGAAAAATAAAATTATTTTTCATACAACAACTTAATTTTCGGTTGATCGTTCCTATGGCAGCTATATGATATGGTGGCCCGATCTTAATAGGATTTTGCAAATATATGAGGAGCATAGAAAAACTAATATATGCCGAATTTGGTCAAAATATCTTGATAAAAAAAATGTTTTTCATACAACAACTTAATTTTCGGCTGATCGTATAAATGACAGCTATATGATATGGTGGTCCGATCTTAATTGGATTTTGCATATATATGGGGAGCATAGAAAAATAATAAATGCCAAGTTTGGTCAAGATATCTTGATAAAAAAACATGTTTTTCATACTACACTTTAATTTTCGACCGATCGTTCCTATGGCAGCTATATGATATAATGGTCCGATCTTATTATGATTTTGCATATATATGAGGAGCATAGTAAAACTAATTATTGGCGAGTTTGGTCAAGATATCTTGAAAAATGAAATTATTTTTCATACAATCGTTCCTATGGCAGCTATATGATATGGTAGTCCGATCTTTATTGGATTTTGCATATATATGAGGGGCATAGTAAAACAAATTATTGGCGAGATTGGTCAAGATATCTTGATAAAAAATATGTTTTTCATACAACAACTTTATTTTTGACCGATCGTTCCTATGGCAGCTATATGATATAGTGGTCCGATCTTAATAGGATTTTGCATTAATATGAGGAGCATAGTAAATAAATGCCAATTTTGGTCTAAATATCTTGATAAAAAATATGTTTTTCATACAACAACTTAATTTTCAACTGATCGTTCCTATGGCAGCTATATGATATGGTGGTCCGATCTTAATTGGACTTTGCATATATATGGGGAGCATAGAAAAATAATAAATGCCAAGTTTGATCAAGATATCTTGATAAAAAAACATGTTTTTCATACTACACTTTAATTTTCGACCGATCGTTCCTATGGCAGCTATATGATATGGTAGTCCGATCTTTATTGGATTTTGCATATATATGAGGGGCATAGTAAAACAAATTATTGGCGAGATTGGTCAAGATATCTTGATAAAAAAAATGTTTTTCATACAACAACTTAATTTTTGACCGATCGTTCCTATGGCAGCTATATGATATAGTGGTTCGATCTTAATAGGTCTTAGCATATATATGAGGAGTATAGTAAAACTAATAAATGCCAAGTTTGGTCAAGATATCTTGATAAAAAAACATTTTTTTTCATACAACAACTTAATTTTTGACCGATCGTTCCTATGGCAGCTATATGATATGGTAGTACGATCTTTTTTGAATTTTGCATATATACGAAGGGCATAGTAAAACAAATTATTGGCGAGATTGGTCAAGATACCTTGATAAAAAAAGTTTTTCATACAACAACTTAATTTTTGACCGATCGTTCCTATGGCAGCTATATGATATGGTAGTACGATCTTTATTGAATTTTGCATATATACGAAGGGCAGAGTAAAACAAATTATTGGCGAGATTGGTCAAGATATCTTGATAAAAAAAATGTTTTTCATACAACAACTTAATTTTCATCCGATCGTTCCTATGGCAGCTATATGATATAGTGGTCCGATTTTAATAGGTCTTAGCATATATATGAGGAGTACAGTAAAAGTAATAAATGCCAATTTTGGTCAAGATATCTTGATAAAAAAACATGTTTTTCATACTACACTTTAATTTTCGACCGATCGTTCCTATGGCAGCTATATGATATGGTAGTACGATCTTTATTGAATTTTGCATATATACGAAGGGCATAGTAAAACAAATTATTGGCGAGATTGGTCAAGATATCTTGATAAAAAAAATGTTTTTCATACAACAACTTAATTTTCAACCGATCGTTCCTATGGCAGCTATATGATATAGTGGTCCGATCTTAATATGTCTTAGCATATATATGAGGAGTACAGTAAAACTAATAAATGCCAAGTTTGGTCAAGATTACTTGATAAATAAACATTTTTTCATACAACACCTTAATTATTTTTCATACAACAACTTAATTTTCGGCTGATCGTTCAAATGACAGCTATATGATATGGTGGTTTGATCTTAATTGGATTTTGCATATATATGGGGAGCATAGAAAAATAATAAATGCCAAGTTTGATCAAGATATCTTGATAAAAAAACATGTTTTTCATACTACACTTTAATTTTCGACCGATCGTTCCTATGGCAGCTATATGATATGGTAGTCCGATCTTAATAGGATTTTGCATATATATGACGAGCATAGTAAATAAATGCCAAGTTTGGTCAAGATATCTTGATAAAAAAACATTTTTTTTCATACAACAACTTAATTTTCGGACGATCGTTCCAATGACAGCAATATGATATAGTGGTCCGATCTTAATAGGATTTTCCATATATACGAGGGGCATAGTAAAACAAATTATTGGCGAGATTGGTCAAGATATCTTGATAAAAAAAATGTTTTTCATACAACAACCTAATTTTTGACCGATCGTTCCTATGCCAGTTATATGATATAGTGGCCCGATCTTAATAGGAATTTGCAAATATATGAGAAGCATAGTAAAACTAATAAATGCCAAGTTTGGTCAAGATATCTTGATAAAAAAACATTTTTTTTCATACAACAACTTAATTTTCAACCGATCGTTCCTATGCCAGTTATATGATATAGTGGCCCGATCTTAATAGGAATTTGTAAATATATGAGAAGCATAGTAAAACTAATTATTGGCGAGATTGGTCAATATATCTTGAAAAACAAAATTATGTTTCATACAATCGTTCCTATGGCAGCTATATAATATGGTTGTCCGATCTTTATTGAATTTTGCATATATACGAGGGGCAAAGTAAAACAAATTATTGGCGAGATTGGTCAAGATATCTTGATAAAAAAAATGTTTTTCATACAACAACTTAATTTTCAACCGATCGTTCCTATGGCAGCTATATGATAAAGTGTTCCGATCTTAATTGGATTTTGCATATATATAAGGAGCATAGTAAATAAATACCAAGTTTTGTCAAGATATCTTGATAAAAAAACATTTATTTTCATACAACAACTTAGTTTTCGACCGATCATTCCAATGTCAGCTATATGATATAGTGGCCCGATCTTAATAGGAATTTGCAAATATATGAGAAGCATAGTAAAACTAATAAATGCCGAGGTTGGTCAAGATATCTCGATAAACAAAAATGTTTTTCACACAACAACTTAATTTTTGACCGATCGTTCCTATGGTAGCTATATGATATAGTTATCCGATCTTAATAAGATATATTGAAAAATAAAATTATTTTTCATACAACAACTTAATTTTCGATAGGATTAATAGGATTTTGCATTAATATGAGGAGCATAGTAAATAAATGCAAATTTGGTCTAAATATCTTGATAAAAAAAATGTTTTTCATACAACAACTTAATTTTCAACTGATCGTTCCTATGGCAGCTATATGATATGGTGGTCCGATCTTAATTGGACTTTGCATATATATGGGGAGCATAGAAAAATAATAAATGCCAAGTTTGATCAAGATATCTTGATAAAAAAACATGTTTTTCATACTACACTTTAATTTTCGACCGATCGTTCCTATGGCAGCTATATGATATGGTAGTCCGATCTTTATTGGATTTTGCATATATATGAGGGGCACAGTAAAACAAATTATTGGCGAGATTGGTCAAGATATCTTGATAAAAAAAATGTTTTTCATACAACAACTTAATTTTTGACCGATCGTTCCTATGGCAGCTATATGATATAGTGGTCCGATCTTAATAGGATTTTGCATATATATGAGGAGCATAGTAAATAAATGCCAATTTTGGTCAACATATCTTGATAAAAAAAATGTTTTTCATACAACAACTTAATTTTCAACCGATCGTTCCTATGGCAGCTATATGATATAGTGTTCCGATCATATTATGGTTTTGCATATATACGAGAGGCATAGTAAAACAAATTATTGGCGAGATTGGTCAAGATACCTTGATAAAAAAAGTTTTTCATACAACAACTTAATTTTCAACCGATCGTTCCTATGGCAGCTATATGATATAGTGTTCCGATCTTATTATGGTTTTGCATATATACGAGAGGCATAGTAAAACAAATTATTGGCGAGTTTGGTCAAGATATCTTGATAAAAAAAATGTTTTTCATACAACAACTTAATTTTCAACCGATCGTTCCTATGGCAGCTATATGATAAAGTGTTCCGATCTTAATTGGATTTTGCATATACAGTTGCGAAAAAAAAATAGCACCGCCACCACAATCAATTTTTAAATAGTTGCCACACCCACATTTTTGACATTAGGAAACGTGAACCACATTTTTAGAAATGGTAGACTCTTACAAAACATAGGAATAAAAAGAAAGTCATCCTACTGTTTAACGTTTTTAAGTTATTGAAGGAACATTGTTGAAATTGATAAAATTAGGCGAAAAAAATAATAGCACCACTCTTCAAAAATGGATTTAAAATGAAAAAAAGGCCAATAAGTGACGAATTCCTTAGTTAAAAATGTAGAGCTATTAATACTAAATCTATATTTATCATTTAATATTTAGTACAGTGTCCTTTATTGGCAATAACAGCTGCGCAGCGTCTTGCATTGAATCAACTAAGTCCTGGCATCGTTTTAGGGAATTTTTGGACCAGGACTCTTTAATTTCTTCCTAAAGTGGTTGGTTTGGAAGCAGTAACTGCCTTCTTGACGTCGGACCACAGATTTTCAAGGGATTCAGATCAGGCGACTAAGCAAGACACTCCAAAACGTTCCCAGAGTTTGCCCTGAACCATTCCTTTGCTTTCTTGCTGGTGTATTTGGGGTCATTGTCCTGTTGAAAAACCCGTACAAGGGGCATTTCGTATTCTGCAAAGGGTAGCATAACTGCCTCCATGATATTCACATACACGCGCTGATCCATGATGGGTTTTATCCAATGTATTGAACCTACTCCATAGTAGGAAAAGCAGGCCCATGACATTACCGTGCATCCTCCATGCATAATGGCTTTTGTGGTGTACTGGGGTTTGTATTCTGTGTTCCTTGGACGTCTAAGGGATGATCGAGATACCTTTCCACCAAACATAGCCACTTTGGACTCATCTGACCATAGAATATTCCTCCATTGTTGAGATGTCCAATTTGCATGATCCCTGGCAAACTTCATGCGCTTAAGAATAGGTGTCGCATTTAAAAAGTAGTACCTTTCTTGGTTTGCACTCTTGTAGGTTGTTTTGCCTAAGATATGAGCGAACTGTTTGGTCCGTCACATTAATGTTAATGTCTTTTTAAGCTCGGTAGCAGGCTTGCAGGGGATCCTTTGTGTTCTGACGAATCAGTCTTTTGACATGAAGAGGGGTCGTAGATCGTTATCGTCCGCGTGTTTCAGTATTTTTTGATAGTTTAAGGCATTTTTAATCATTTTTAATGGAGTATCATACAAATGGACCAAATTCTCTGTACGTTTTTCCGTCCAATATCAATTTTTGGATAAGATCGCGCTTCTCTGCAGTGTGATGCTTACCACGTCCCATTCTAATGATTATTATTAACTTTTATGAAAGAAACAATGATATCTTACTCAAAACTAATAAAGACGTGCATTCTGCAAAGGCAATTCCGCGATATAACGAGGATTCACTAAAAAAAAGGCTAATGGTGCTATTTTTTTTTCGGCCGTTTTCGGGACTTTTTTCTTAAAATCCCCAAAAAAATATAAGACGGA